>APFE031369526.1:21427-76035 GCA_000404065.3 Pinus taeda | reverse complement strand
TGTTATTGATGCTTCTATATTGATGATCAACGTAGAGGAGCTTATGTATTGTGTATGTTTTCCGCAATAGTACATGATCAGGATAATCTCCATTGAATATGTGTTAAATTATTCAAAATTTCTACACTATAGATCCATGATTGTTAGTCTGCTCTATCTAATAGGTACTCGACCAGAAATTATGCATGGAGCGGGAACAGTTGGAAGGTTTCAGGCAAACCCAAAAGAAACACATCTTCAAGCATAAAGAGAATTTTCAAGTATCTTCAAGGAACTCAAAACTATGGCCTATGGTATCCTAGAGGTACAGATCTCACACTTCATGCATATACAGATGAAGATTGGGCAGGAAGCATGCATGACAGAAAAAGCACTAGTGGTGGTGCATTCTTTATGGGGTCTAGATTAGTATCTTGGTTCAGCAAGAAACAAAACTCAATTGCATTATCTACGACTGAAGCATAATATGTGGCTGTTGCATCTTTCTGCACACAACTCATCTGGATGATGCAAACCTTGCAAGATCTTCAAATCACTTGTACTCCACCTATCTCCATTTATTGTGATAATACAAGTGCAATCAGTATTTCGAAGAATCCTGTCATGCATTCAAAGACCAAGCACATACCTATTAAATATCATTTTCTCTAGGAACAAGTGCTTGAACAAAAGGTCAAATTGGAGTATGTTCCCTCCAAGGAACAGGTTGTTGATACACTCACCAAACCATTGCCTAGGGAGACATTTGAATATCTCAGATAGAAACTAGGAGTAGTTGATGCATCATCTTGTTGCTGAAACTTGTCTGTTCTGGTTGTACGCGAGTTTCACATGGGGTATCCACGTACATACATCGGTTTATGAAAATACAGTCGCGTATATGTTGGTTTGAAGAATTTCTATATGAAAAGAGTCTGATTTGGGTCTGACAGAGACCATCTGGCACAGGTTTAGGGGGAGCATATATTCTTCTAATAATGCATTGTTGGCATTATCTTGGTTCAATTGTTGTTGATTTCAGGTAGAACAGGTGTAGAAGGAGAACATGATTGCTGGTATGAATGATGATTGATGGAGGCTGCTGACGTTAATTATTGATATCTATCATAGTCTTGCTGGTATCATAGATATTTTGTCTCTATGCCTTGTATCTCATTTCTTATCAAGGTCATGTAACGGCCTATGTTGGTTTCCCCACTAAGTCTAGGATGAAAGATGTTATACTCTTGTATTATCATGTATAAACTTTTGGTATATCCCCACTTGGTTGGGAGATGAATGTATGTATGAGTCTTTGATGATAGGAAGGTCACTTATGATGTATAGAGTCATGTTTTTCTTGTAGAATATCTTTTTGCAGACCTTGCTTATAGTCAGGGGGAGCATGAATAGCTCTTTTCAGCAGAGCAGAGATTTCAGCATGTACTTAGAGGGAGCATGGACAGATTGGTACACCTTGGCATCTACAAAGGGGGAGCTCATGCAGATATTTCAGAAGGTACTCAGGGGGAGTATGGACAGCAAAATGTTTATCAAGGAAAGAGAATATCTTGGTCTGCCCTTTGCCCTTGATGTCAAAGGGGGAGAGTGATTTGGTGTTGTTTCCATCAAGTCCAAAGGGGGAGATTGTTGGCATTATGAGACCTTTGTTGTAATTGATGACAACTCACACAGATGACAAAGCATAGTGCAGCAGGTCAGTAGCAAGGAATTGATGATCAAACCCCAAAGAATGAAGAAAATAAGATATACGTAGGTTCCTCTTAGTAACGTCACATATACACGCGAGATCACCGATCAAAAGGCGCGTATACGTATACATGCACTTTCATGCAGAGAAAAGTGCGTACATGTGGGAAAGTTTATGTTTGGTCCATGGTATTTAGTCCAACATATTTGAACCTATGGTTTTGGTCCTTGGTATTGCATACAAAGTATTGAACCCTGGTATTGGTCCCTAGTATTGGTTTTTAATGGTTTTGGACCATGGTTAAGAAAGGCCTAAGACTATAAAAAGGGAAGGAGATCATTTGGCAAGTGTATCGATTCAAGTATTGAATATCTGAAGAAGAGCAAGATCGGGAACACTGTGATTGGTTTATGGTGCATTGTTGAATCTGATCCAAGGAAGAACCTGAGTGCTAAAAGATGGATAAGTTCTATTGATGAATCATGACCTTAAGGCTTGAATGGTAGTATCATTGTATGGTTTTTTATCTGTTATATTTGGTGCATGATTAGATCTCTAAATCTGATAAACTGGGTATAATTGACGTCTGAAACTTGAAAAGAGAAAAAATTCCTTGTATAGATCTATACGCAGGTTAGGCACATATACACGCAGGTTCAACAACTAAAGAAAGCGTATACACAGGTTGACTTTGATACAACTGCGTATGTACGCAGGTTTATACATAGTGAAGTAGCTTATGTCTCTTGAAATATGTTTTAGCTGCTTTTGTGTAGTAATGCAGTGTTCTGGGTTCAGCATTGGTGTCTGGTTACTGGTATTGTTTTCTGGTTACAACATTATGAGAAGTTATTGGTTGATTCAGTAGTGTTTGTGGAAAGGAGATTGGTTGATGCACATATACTTGATGTTTGTTTGATGTTCATGGATCCAGTCTGAAAATTTATGAAACGTGGTCCTTGGAAGAAAAGAGAAGGTTGTAGCCTTCTGTAGGTTAGCACCTACGTACTAGTATCTCAGCGAGTACAAGAGCTAAGAGGGTTGTAGCTCCCTTCCAGAAGAAGCTGGAGAACGAGAGAGGGTTGTAGCTCTCTACAGGTTGCAGCCTGCGTACTGGTAAAGGACTACACCAATACAAAATCATTGTAAAAATAACTTTCTAATTGAAAAAGATAGAGACGAATTGCAGCAGGTGGTTTTCACCCACATTGGGTTTCAACCTTATATCCTGTGTTCTTGTGTGTGACTGTCTGCAGTAATTTTCCATTTCCTGGTTATTATTTCTATGGTTCTGACACAGATTTAAAATCAACATCTGAAGAATAATTAAATTACAAGTCTATAAGTTATACGATGTTTTCCTTCACTGAAGTTGCGTATATACACTTATTTCTCTATCTAAAGTAGCATATACAAATCTGTGAAAGAATTGAAAAGAATTGTCTTGATAATACTGATTCACCTCCCTCTCAGTATTATTTCCAACAAATTGCACTTTGGATGTCACAGTCTATCCTTATAGCTTCCTGTGCTAACCCCATACTTGAAGACAATATCTACAACCAAACTGCTTCCTTGCTTGCATGAGTAGTTTCCATGTATTCTGCCTCTATAGTTGATAGTGCCTCTACAAATTGTTTCTTACTCATCCAACTACTGCACCTCCAAATAGGTTAAACACATACCCACTTGTAGATCTTCTTTGATCCAGATCTCTAGCCCAGTCTGCATCAACAAAGCCACGAATATCCAACACTCTGTCCAATCTTGGTCTTCCTTGGTAGCACAAACCATAATCACTAGTGCCATGAAAATCCCTGAAAACCTGCTTCATTGTTGTCCAATGCTCCTTTCCTGCTTTTGACATAAACCTGCTCAATACTCCCATTGCATGTGCAATGTCTGGTCTAGCACAGACCTTTGCATACATCAGGCTGCCGAGTGCACTTGCATATGGAGCATGGGACATATCCTCTTCCTCTTCTTGTGCCTTGGGACACTGTTCAACAAATAACTTTACACCTACATGAATATGAACCTTCATCGGTTTACTTTCTTGCATATTAAACCTCTGAAATATTGTCTCGACATACTTCCTCTGGTTTAACCAGAGCTTCCTCTTTTACCGATCTCTTTTAATTTCCATGCCCAAAATATAGTTTGCAACACCAAGATCTTTCATGTCGAATTTGGAGGACAATTGGGTCATCAAATCCTAGATAATTTCTTTTCATTTCCAACCAGCAACATATCATCCACATACAAGACCAAATAAATAACATGGCCACCAATTAATTTAAAATACAAACAATGATCTGCTTTGCTTCTGGTGAAGCCAAGCCCCTGTATAAATGCATCAAATTTCTGATACCACATCCTTGGTGACTATTTTAACTCATACAAAGACTTATTTAACTTGCATACCAGTTCTTTCTTACCCTTCACCGCAAAGCCTTCAGGTTGCTTCATGTAGATCTCCTCTTCCAGATCCCCGTTAAGAAATGTTGAATTCACATCCATTTGTTCTACCTGAAAATCAAAAGTAGCAACAACAGATAAAAGTAATCTAATAGAAGTTACCTTGGCAACCGGAGAGAAAATATCACCAAAATCAGTTCCTGGTACCTAGGAATAACCCTTTTCTACCAACCGAGCTTTGTATTTCTCCACCTTTCCTTCTGCATTTGTCTTCGTCTTGAACACCCATTTGCTACCAACGGGTTTTCTTCCAACTGGCAACTCCACCAGATCCCAAGCCTCATTTTTGTGCAAAGATGCCATTCATCAACCATGGCCTCTTTCCAGAGTGTTCCATCCTCTGAATCCACTGCTTCCTTCACAGTTATGGGATCATCATCAGTATTAGATAAAGCATAATTTGAACAGAAATTAGATGGACTATACCTTTATGGCTTCCTTATTTCTTGAACTAATCTTCTTACACCCAAATTTTGTGGCTCTTCATCTTCTGATTCTTCCTCTACTGTAGAGTCTCATTCTTCCTCCTTTAGCTCAAAATCTATCTTCTCAGGTTCTTTTGGTTGGGCTTCATGTTTAATAAAGTCTTTCACCTCTCTGAACACCATATCTTGGCTGTACACAACCTTCCTTGTTACTGGGTTCCAAAGCTTATAACCCTTCAAACCATCCTTATACCCAATAAAGATGCACTTTTCAGATTTACTATCTAACTTGGTTCGTTTCTCCTTTGGAACATGTAAATATGCATCACATCCACATACCCTCAGATGTGAAATAGAGGGTTTCTTACCAGTCCATACGTCTTGTGGAGTCTTATCCTCCAACGCTGATGAAGGTGACCTGTTGGCCAGGTAACATGTAGTACCCACCGCCTCTGCCCAAAATTCTTGTCCTAACCTGGCACCACTGAGCATGCTTCTTTCCCTTTCCATCAACGCCTTATTCATTCTTTCTGCAACTCCATTTTGCTGAGGTGTATATGGAGTAGTCTTCTGTCATGCTATACCACACTTCTTACAGAATTCTTCAAATTCGTTACTGCAAAACTCTCCACCATTATCTGTCCTCAGCACCTTTATCTTCTTCTCTGTCTGGTTTTCCACCAGAGCCTTGAATTATTTAAACCTGTCAAAGACTTTAGATTTCTTCTTAAGGAAAGATATCCATGTATTCCTTGAGAAGTCATCTATAAATGATACATAGTACAAAGACTTACCTAGTGATGGAACCTTCACAGGTCCAAACACATCACTTTGCACGAGCTCTATTATTTGTTTCACCCTCTTACTTCCAAAGGGGAAACTCACCCGATTTTGCTTCCCATATACACAATTTTCACAAAAATCAAAATCCAGAGAGATATTACTCATACCTTCTACCATACCTTTACCATGAAGTATTCGAAGGCCCTTCTCTCCAATATGTCCAAGCCTTTGATGCCACAACATGGTCCTCTCTCCAGAGACGACTAGATTTTCTACTCCACTTTCAAGAACCACAAAACTATTGCACCCATCAACAACAGTGCTACCTTGTAGCTTGTACAGAGTTCCAGTCCGAACTCCCTGCACCAATACCAATGCTCCCCCAACCATCTTGCAGATATCCTTATCGAACACTATTTTTACACCTGCATCATCCAGCTTGCTTACAAAAATCAGACTTCTGGCCAATGTAAGAATATGTAGACCACCTGGAAGTGTTCTAACCCTTCCACCTTGCAACTTCAACTTTACTTTTCTATGACCAATGACTCTAGCCTTCCTATCATCCCCCAAGAAGACATCGCCACCATCATATTTATCATACTTGCAAAAAAATCTCTTTGGGGAGTGAAGTGAAAGGATGCACCTGAGTCAATCAACCATGCCTCGTGATCTACATGTGTACTTGAAGAAGCCAAGTACACATCCCCATCTTCATATGAGGTTGTTTTCACCTCTGTAGAAGGAGCATCATCAGATCCATTTCCTTTATAAGGAGCTTTAGATTTATAGTCCCTTTTGTAGTGCCCTTCCTTTCCACATTTCCAGCACACCACCTTCACAGGTTTTCCTTGAGATTTAGATATCCCTCTAGATTTAGATCTCCCACTCGATGACTTATTTTTGTTTCTGTTCTAGGACTGTCCTCGTACAAACAAGGAATCACCATTTTGGTTCTCCATATTTTTCCGTCTCATCTCCTCCATCAACAAGGATGAGATTATTTCATCAAAATGTAAGGTAGTTGCATTGCTATCTATTGCAATAACCAGACTATCCCACGAATCTGGTAGAGAACACGACAAACTAATGCACTTATCTTCATTTGAAATTTTAATATCAACAGATGCTAACTGACTTACCATAGTTTTAAATTCATTCAGATGCTTTATCACCGAGTCTCCTTCTTTCATCCTCAGGTTATACAGCTTTTTCCGCAGCAACAACTTATTCACCCGAGACTTAGATTCGTACAAAGTCCCTAACTTGTCCCACAAAGCCTTTGTCGTAGCTTCCTCTGATACATTTAGCAATACTGAATCTAAGACACACAATCGTATTGTGCTCTTTACCTTCCAATCCAACTTGTTCCATTCGTCATCGGTCACTCCTATTGTTTTAGTACATGGATCTACCGTGATCCACTGATCTTTATCCACCAACAGATCCTCCATCTTGAGTTTCCAAAACTCAAAACTCTGACCATTAAATTTCTCGATCTCTATCTTTTCACCACTCGCCATCTTCTTTCACCACTAGAATCGATCTTGCAGATCTCCCATTGAACAGGGTCTACCACAGGCCCGAGCGAAACCCCTCATCAACAAAGGCATCCCCTTGAAGCCAAAAACATCTCTGATACCAAATGTAGATTTTAACCCCGTACAGAAATTACCTACATATGAATTCTAAAACACAGAAACAATGCGAGAGTATAACACATAAAACACATATACATAGAGATTTTCCCATTGGATCCCAAAACTGGGACTACCAGCTTGATATTTCATTATGTTCCTTTCAATGTTATAATACATATTTATACATGCCAAAGCATCCAATACCATGGACTGAAAACCATCGCATCCAATACCATGGACCAAAAAACCATCGCGTCCAATACCATGGACTGAAAAACTATCACGTCCAAAAAACATGTGCGAAAATCATGCACAAAACCATAGGTGGGTCCGCCCAACCTAACATAGGGTCCCAAATCAAAATTTTCCGGGGCGCTTCCCTGGACCCCATAAAGTGGGGTTACAGGTACCCCTCAAACCCCCTGTTAACTACGTGGAAAGAATATAACACAACCCAACACTAATGAGGAAATCCTCCCAGCTATCTCCTACGCTTTTTAAATGAAACTCAATTAATACCTTTATTAACCCATGATGATACATGTTTGTATCTATGAACTCTATTTTATTTTGCACATTTTGGGCCATCCTTTGTAAACTATTTAGCAACAAGAAAGGAATATTGATTTCTCCATTTTCTAAGAAATTCATCAGTAAACGAATATGGTAGACATACATGCAACCAAATCTCCCCTCACAGGTGATAAATTTTTGTAATATCAAGAGCATGTTCCTTCACTTACTTTTAAGAGCTGAAATGCGAATTCATTTTCTAAAAACAGAGACATCCATACCTGAGTTTTTGAGTATTACTTTCCATGATTCACTATGGAACTCCTTGTTTTTGAACCATCTTTCACCATACCTTGGAATTTATGTAGCTTCGATTATGAATGACTCAGTTACTGCAAACTTAATATATCCAATTTCTACCTTTGTGCCATCTAAAGATCGAGCAAAGGATTTCATAATCTCCTTGTGAAATCCATCAAATTTCTTGATGAATTTAGGCCATCCCGCTTTCTGCAACATTTCATTGAGCTGTGGGTATCCTTCCATGTATTTTTCTCCTATCGGTTCTGATCTGACAATTAGCCCCATGCCTTCCACTACACAGAGTTCTCAATCTTCAGAAATACCCTTCCTGGTTTTATGAAATGGATTGACTGCAAATATGGTGAAAGGTACTGTGGGTTTTTATGAAATAAGTAGATGGTAGGGGTTTTGGAGAAACGTGAACAAGTATGTCACGTCATAGTCATGATCGTTAAAAACAATGAGGAAGTTAATTATGGACCGTTATTTGACAAAATATGGAGGATGTGGCAGATATGTAGTACGATGGAGATTGCAATCAAATCAAATGATGACTCATCAAGGAAACATATTAATACCCATATTATATATGCTTTATGTTTTAACCTTGCTATTTTAAAATAATTTTTTGCATTTTACCTTTTAGAACTTAACCTTTTCGTTTGTTGTTTCCTTTGATGTTGATCCGCAGATACCCTTTAGCATATCGGTCTTCAAAACAGGATTATTCAATCCCCTGCAATCATCATTTGTTTGGATCAGAGCCGATGAATGAGATATGGCTACAGAATAAAATTAGATACAGAATCAAATTAGCTGCAGAATGGAATTAGTTGCAGAACATGATAAAAATGAAGTATGGCTATGGAACATGAATGTGAAATGAAATGGAAATGGAATATGACAGTGAAAAGGAACTAAAGTGAAACTGAAAAAAAAAAATGGGGTGAGATGAAATGTAATGAAATGAATTTGCAGATTAGGAACTACAAATAAATGTGGCTTTATGTCACTACTTATTACAGAAAGAAAATGGGAAATATAGGATGTCAGAAATATCTGATTTCCAACTTGCATTTCCTGTATAAGTATGCCAATGAACATTGGTTTTCATACTTAATACATTTT
This sequence comes from Pinus taeda, assembly GCA_000404065.3. Classification (NCBI taxonomy): domain Eukaryota; kingdom Viridiplantae; phylum Streptophyta; class Pinopsida; order Pinales; family Pinaceae; genus Pinus; species Pinus taeda. The sequence continues at coordinate 67,075 of APFE031369526.1, read as the reverse complement.
ATTTATTTATTTATGTTATTATCTAATATATATAAATATATATATATTATATATATATAATATATTATATATATATATAGATATATATATATAGGGGTGAAAAACTAAGTTAGTGGAGAAGAAGAATTCTTCTTCACCAACTTCATTTCAGTGTTATCTTGGAAAATTTTGACAAAGTCCTCTCTTGAAATTGGCTTATGATATATCTTCAACCGATGACCATTCACAAAAAGAGGTACCTTTCTTTCATCTATTGTCCTTATTCTCACTGCTCCATTATTAAAGACTTCTTCAATCTCATATGGCCAAAGCCAATGAGTCTGAAACTTTCCTTGAAAATCTTTGAATTTTGAATCGAACAAAAGTTCCCAATCCCCTGCTTGAAACTTCTTCTCCTTCATATACTTATCATGCCATTTAGCCCTTTGTTGTTGAACTAAACTGGTTCTTTGGACTGCATCTTGCCTGATTTCATCAAGCTCATTGAGTTGCTATAATCTATGTTTCTGTGCTTCAAATAAATCCAGTCCCAATTGGACTACCATCTTGAAGGTTCTGATTTGAAACTCTATAGGGCACAGGACTTGTTTCCCATAAACAAGCTCATAGGGAGTATGTCCTGTTGTGTTTCTCCATGTAGTTCTGTAGGCCCATAAGGCTTCAGGAAGCCTTTCTACCCAATCTCTTCTGTGTAGATGTACAGTCTTAGTGATAATTCCTTCAATCACCTTATTGGTAGATTCAACTTGACCATTTTCTTGTGGATGGTAAGGAGTAGACTTTCTATGTTTTATCTTGTATTCTTCCACAAGTATTTCCACCATTTTAGATGTAAATTGAGATCCTTGATCTGTCACAATTTCTCTTGGAACACCAAAACAAGTGAAGATGTCCTCAAAAAGAAAATTAACAACAGATTTTTCATTAGCAAAAGGTAATGCTTTAGCCTCTACCCATTTGGTGACATAATCAATGCATACCAAAATATACTTATTTTGTTTAGATGGAGGATTAATTGGTCCAACAAAATCCAAGGCCCATTTTTCAAAAGGTTAAATGAATACCTAAGTTTGTAGTGACATTTCATCTAAAGGAGAAGGTTTCCCTACCCTTTGGCAACTATCACACATTTTGACATATTCTTTGGAATCTCTGAAGATAGAGGGCCAATAATATCCTAAATGAAGGATTTTATAGGTTGTCCTCTTATTAGCAAAGTGTCCACCACAAGGTTCATCATGACATTCCTTAAGAATTTCAGGCATTTCATCTTCTCGAACACATCTTCTGATCATGATATCTGGACCTGTTTTATACAATTCATTAGTAATCCATGAGTAACTTGCACTTGTTTGAATGATTTTTCTTTTCTCCTTAGGAAACAAATGTGAAGGTAATTTTCCTATGACTAAGTAATTGGCGATATCTGCAAACCAAGGGGCCTGAGTAGTTACTGCGAAAAGATATTCATCAAGAAATTTATCATCATCTGGAGTGTCATCTTTGATATTTTTAATTCTAGACAAGAAATCAGCAACTGTGTTTTGTTTTCCAGGTCTATCTAGAACAGTGATGTTGAATTCTTGCAAGAGTAATAACCATCTTGTAACTCTGCCATTAGTAATAGGTTTATTCATTAAGTACCCAATTGCAAAGTGATATGTATGAACAAAGGTTTCATAGTCTGTTATGTAATGTCTGAACTTATTGATAGCATGAACAATAGCTAAGAATTCATTTTCAGTTACAGTGTAATTTAACTCAGTGGGAGTCAATTATTTCTTGTGCAATAGATGGCATAGGGGATCAAATATTTTTGGCCTAATACAACTCCCAGAGCTGTATCTAAAGCATCTGTTGAAATCTGAAAAGGTAGTTTCCAATTTGGACCTCTTAAGATGGGTGCCTCAGAAATTTTTGCTTTTAAAGTCTCAAATGCCAACTAGCAATCGAGATTCCAATTGAATTCACAATATTTGGTGAGTAATTTGAAGAGTGGGGATGCTAGTTTAGTGAAATTTTCTATAAACCTTCTATAGTATCATGTGAATCCTATAAAACTTCTAACATCCTTTTGACAACTTGGAATTGATAATTTAGAGATGACTTCAACTTTAGATTTATCAACCTTAATTCATCTCTTTAAATGTGATGTCCTAAAACAATCCCTTCTATAAACATCATAAAACATTTTTCATGGCTTAGTGAAAGGTTTTCTTCCTTACATATTTTAAGAACTTTTTCCAAATTTTCTAAAGCTTCTTCAAATGTATTCCCATAAACTGTAAAGTCATCCATATACACCTCTACACAATCATGTATTAGATCAAAAAAAATTCCTAGTATTGCTCTTTGGAATGTTGCAGGTGCATTGCAAAATCAAAAAGGAAGTACTTGGTAGGCATAAGTTCCCCGTGGGCAGGTGAATGTGGCAGGTGAATGTGGTTTTATCTTGATCTTCAAGTGCTACCTAAATCTGATTATAACCACTAAAACCATCTAAAAATGAGAAATACTTCTTACCTGCTAATGTATCTAACACTTCATTTATAAAGGGCAAAGGAAAATGATCTTTTAGGGTAGCTTTATTCAATTCTCGATTATCAATACATACCCTCCATTTACCATTCTTTTTAGGCACAATCACTAGAGGAGAAATCCAATGGCTGTCTGAAATTGGATAAATGATGTTTACATTCAACAATTTTTGCAACTCCTCTTTCACAATTTCCCTAAGATTTGGATTCAACCTTCTTTGAGGTTGTTTGATAGGTTTAAAATTTTCCGCAATGTATATGTGATGTATACAAGTCTTAGGACTAATTCCTTTCATGTCAGTGTATTCCCATGCATATGCAAAAGAATGTTGTTGTAAAGGTTTGATTAGCTTTTCCTGTTGTAATTTTTCCAAGTTATTGTTTATGTTCAATGTTTTCCCTGGAAAGATTTCAACTGTAGATCTACCCAATTCTTCCATAGAATAAAGAGACATCTGCCTAGAGGACAAATATTCAATATTGGGTTTTTCTTGAAATTGATCATGTTCATATTTTGGAGATGATTCAAAATTTTCCATTATATTTAATATTTGACTATCTTCACTAATGGTTGAAATAGTAAAGAGAGGCTGAATATCATTTTCATCATCAATCCATTCTTTGTCATCTATTTATATGATTATTCTTGTTATCAGATATAGAGTTAATTTCTTAGTTGAATTACCATCAGAGATATACATATCACCAGATCTATAGCTAATGAAAGCATCAGGTGTAGCCAACCAAGGTCTTCCCAATATAAGTGGATGTCCTCCTAGATTGTTCTTTGGGGTTAAGATCATAAAATCAATAGGGTAATCCCAAGAGTCTAAGGACGCTGAAATATCTTCTACCACACCATCTGGTTTGATTACAGATCTATCTGTCTATTGCAGTAATGTACGTGTATAAAGAAGATTAGGAAGTTTGAGTTGTTCCATGGTTTTTTTGCTCATGATGTTTATTGCTACTCCTAAATCATTCAATGTATTTGGAATTTCAACCCCATTGATATGTGTTTTTACAACTGGACTTTTTGGATCTACATATTTTTGTATGACAATTTTTCCCATCATTATGTCTGCTATTTTTCCTACTATCTGAATTCTTTTTACTTCTTTTGTTTTTCTTCCTGGTTTCTTCATGCTCAATTCCTTTATTGTTTTAGCTAGAATTGGAATCTTGTTAATGGCTTGTAATAAAGGGATTTTGATACAGACATTTTTCAATTCATCTAGAAAATCATAATTAGGCAACATAATATGCTTTTCTACCCCTCTATCAACTCGTAATCTTTCAGGAAAAGGAGGTGTACAAGTGGATACTAGCGGTTTCTCTATGATATGAGTTGAGTTTATTGGTTCTTTTTCTTTTTCATTTTCAGTATTCTAGTTTTGAGGAGATGTTCCTTCAAAACTTTTATTTTGTTGTAGAGAATCTTCCTCAGGATTGTCTTGTTCTTGAATAACTACAAAAGGCTTTTTCTTTTCTAATATCCTACTAGATCTTAGTTGGACATCATTCAGATCTAAAGGAGTGATCATATAAGTTGGAAATTATTGTCCTTCCACCATATAGGTATTCTGAGGATTTTTATTGTTGGCGTTTGGTAATGGTTGGGCAAGTAACTAATTTGGTCTTTGTGGGAATGACAGTGAAAGTTGAGGGTTTTGGTTTTGAATTTGGGGTTGTTGATTTTTTTGAGGAATTTGTTGGGGAGGATAGTTTGGATATGATGAAGGATATTGATAATATGGAGATAATCTTCCATAAGGATTTTGTATTCCTTGAGCCCAAGGTTTAGTTTGAGATTGAGATTAAGGCCAAGGTTGCTGCCAAGGATTCCAATTTGGTGGGGGCTGCATATACATCTGGTTGTTGAAACCCTAGTTTTATTGCCCCTGCCAAGGTCTTCTAGAGATAAATCAAAGAGATTCTATTGGATTTGAAATTGTTTCCTCTTGAAAAACAACCTTAAGGCCAAGAATCAAAGGACAACTTTTAGTCTCATGGATTTCTAAACAAATCACACAAGTCTATATGATTTTTTCATCTAAAGGGCATTCTCTTAAAGTGTGCTTCTTTCTGCATTTGGGACAGAAAATAGCTAAAGCATTAGTCTCGGCTTTCTTCTTGTTTTGTAACTTAAGGGTGTCTACCTATTCACTAAGGCTCCCTAGAATATATGTTTTAAATTCATCAAGCATGTTTCCAATTTTTGCCCTACTCACTGATCCAATTGCAGATTTATTCACTCTAACAAGAGAAGGATCTCTTGGACCTTTCCTAGTTTTGGACTTCGCTCTTGAGAGATGAACACATAATTCTCCAATGTCACTTAATGGGATTTGAGAGATATATCCCTTCCCCATCATGTTAAGGATGTCTATCCACTCATCTCTAATGGCTTTTAATAAAAGAGCTTTTAAAGTATCTTGATCTAAGTTATCCATTTTTTATTTTTAAAAGTTATTCAATTAAATCCTCCAAATTTTCATCCTCTTTTTGCATCATTTTGAACACTTCATCTTTCTGATTGATAAGCATGCAATAATCCAAACACCTATCCAAAAACACTTTCTTCATGTCATTCCATGTTCTAATAGACTAAGTGACCAATCCCATGAACCATTTTAACGTAGCCCCTTTCAATGTTGAAGGAAACAATTTGAGTTTTTGAGAGTCCTGTAAATAATCATAAGTTCTGCACAAGACTTCAAATTCAAATAAAAAGTTTTTAGGATCTTCACTTTTTAATCCATGAACATTTGGGAGGATAGAAGGTGATATATTTTTCATTGTGGCATTTCTTTCTTCATCAACTATAGGGAATCCAAAAGAATTATCAACTTCCCTATTTCCTCTACCTTTTCCATTATTTCCTCTACCTTCTCCATTATTTCCTCTACCTCCGCCTCATCCAAATAGTGAAAATTCTCCATCCTCTCCTTCTTCTACCATTATAGTTTCTTTAGAGTTAATATAAGATTCAACCTGCAAGGTTAGTTTCTCTTCCTTTGGTTCCTCTATCAATGGTATGTGGAAGAAAGGTTCTACTTCTTCTTCTCCACTAGGTATTTTTAATTCTCCAACTAAAATATGTTCCCCTGTAGAGGTGAAAAAGGCTACTCCTTCTGTTGGAGATCCAAGATTTTCTTCCTCTAGGACTACCTCAGTAGATGAAGTAGGAGATCCTCTTGATTGGATTTCTGACCTTAGAACTTCAGAAGGTCTATGGCTAGGAATATGAGTTTGAGATGGAGGTGTATCTCTTCTTAGCCTTGGTGGAGTAAGTGGTGTTATAGGAATTGAACTCCTAGCTCTAGCTATGAATCTACCCCTAGAGTCTCTTTCTCTACGCATATCATTTTTTTTTAATGTAAGAGATGAAGTTACCTAATTACACTTGCCCAAAGATGCCAAAATGTTTAGTCAATTTAGTGTCCTAAATTTCTTGCATAAATTATCAACCGAGGTTTGTATATTGATGAACTGTTATGCATTATATGTGCTTAGTTAATCTTTCTCTTACATCGTTGTTTTGTATTTTATGTTTGTTTTGGGGGTTTCTGTTCTTTGATGTCTAAGAATGTACAACCCATGAGAAAATTTAAATGGATCTAATGAATTTTAAAGGAAAGGAGAGGTTCCTAAGTTAATCTGACTTCCTAAAAATGGACCAAGAATTGTTGACTAGTTAGAATCTAATAAGAAAACGGGTATCTATCTTATCTTATCATTAGTCCTAATCCATGGATCTAATTCTTAAAACCAAGAGTGATATTGATGTAGAAGGTAACTTAGTAATTTCATTGATTTAAACATTCAACTATTCAATCTTGGAATATGATAAAATCAATATCCTTGAACTGAATTTTTGGAATATCAGTGATGCAACTAAGGACCTGAAAGAAGAAAAGAAAAGGTAAAAGCATGTAAAACTAAAAATGTACTGAATAAATTCAATCACTGTATGAATTAGATATTTAACCATTTAAGTTAGGACCATTATCATTTTGAAATGGTTTTTTTGAAAACATCTATTAACACAGTTAATTGACAGTTCTATTATAAGAGAATAAATAACAAAACAGTAATAAAACTAAGCAATTGTGTATTCTTATTACTTCAATCTTAATACAGTTTTGGAAACAAAGTCATTTTGTCCATAAAATATCTTAGAAGAACAAGGCTGCACAGTTGTAATTTTATCGTTACACTCTTGGTTAAAAACTGAAATGAACTATCATTCTAATTTAGAAAATAGACTTGTTGAAAACAGAATAATAGAAATTAAACTGAAAACAACAAGTGAAAAAACCTCCTTCAGTGCAGAGACCCTTTACAACTGATGTGGCTGGAATGCTAGCTAGTTAAGGATGCACTTTAAACCATCATTGACAAAACAAAGTTTGTATTATGAACAAAACGAAGTCTGAATACAAAGTATCAGCAAAAAGCCTATAATTGCTTCTAACTTCTAACTACTTCTCAGTTCCATGCAACCGATATTTATAGGAAAATAACATAATTGTTTAGGAGAAAAACTTGCTACAGGTGGCTAATTCGAATTAAATCTAACATGAATGTTTATGAGAAAAACTTGCAACAATTGGCTTAATTCGAATTGTAATAGGACTATTTAACTTCTGATCAACAACAGGTGGCTAATTTGAATTAAATCTTCAACAGAACTGTTAGACTCTTCATTAGCTACGAAAGAGAAAATCAAGAGTCCTACTACTTCTAGATAATGTATTTGAATCCATCTTTGACCATGACTTTAGGGATGCTTTTCTGTCGATTTGGACCGAGTGAATAGGACATAATCTACATGGAGATGATTCTGGAAATGCCCATGTGGCCTAGTTCTTCATTTGACACCTATAATCTACCAAACCATGAGAGTAGCTATGGAATCCACAATTAGCTATAGAATAGGTTGTGTTTTGTAGCTAATTTGCAAAAATATATTAAAATAGCAAGAACATGAAAATATAATATGGTGATCATATTAATGCTTTCCTAAGACAAAACCTAGCATTTACAATTGATTGGGTCTGTAGTCTTATGAGAAAATGAGAGAAAAAGGTGAGAAAAAATGTCAAGGAGAAGGTAATTTTGAGGTTCAACAAAAGTAAAATGACAACTTAGAACAACACTTTTACAATATAAAATAAGTTGAAATGCCAAAAACCATAAAAATAAATAAGGAAAACAACACTCACACAAGCAAAATGACAAAAAGTGATAGAAAAACTCAAAAAAGATGACAAAAGAAAAACTCACCCAGAAAAGCTATAGTGACCACACTGAAGGTTCCTTGATATCCTCGGGAATGTTAGAGCTCTGAGATTGAATATGAAAATGAGATTGAGAGGCTTTGATTAAATATATTTGAATGAATTAGGGTTTATGATGTGCGTGTCTAAAATCAAGGAAAATGCAGCACCTGGCAGAAATTTCTAAAAATAGTGTATGCCTCCTTCAGGATACTATGAATGGATCCATAATTTTTAAGGATTCACTTGAAATGAGATAAACATATTAATTTTATGGCTCCTATTCCATCTCCGTGTTCGTAACTTCAATCAAGTGCTCAATCTGCTAAGAAAGCTCCTGATCCTACATATGTTCCACTTCCTCCTCAATTGCTCGATGGTTTTCTCCCTACTCTTCAGCCTATATCAGAATTGTTTCTTTGCCCATGGCACCTTGCCTTTCGTCTTCTTCATGATTATACTTTTCTTATTTTTCTCTCCTCCTCAAGTTTTGTTCTTCCTTCATATTATGTTATGTTTCACACAACTTTAGTTATGCTTCCTACAACCTCTGGTTTTCTCTCTTCCTCCACTTTTCTCTCTACATCCTCTGCTTCCACTTCGATTATGCTGCTAAATATTCTTTCATAAGAATTGGATATGCTTTCATATTATAGCTTTGTTCTCCCCATAGACTATTAGCAATATTTTTCTTTCCCTTGTCCTACATGGGATTGGTTTCTTCTACTCTTGTTTCTTCTGGAGTTACTACCCTCTATGGAGTACCTTGTGAAGTTCCTGCTAAATTGACCAGCTCATGGATTTTGGAGGCATTGTAGCAATTCCTCCATGGGTCCTCCTCTAGCCAATGAAAAGCCCCACTGAACCAATGGAAGTGAATTCTTGCACAGTGGTCTTTGAAAATATTATGAGGATCATACATATTAAAATCTCAAGTGTTGAATGCAAACCTCACTATGTCCTTTCCCTCGGTATCTAAGAATTTCAAGTTCTTTATCTCAAATAATCCAATTTGCAAAGGATGAGTGGGCCATGGTGATTTCTTCTTCCTGTGCAACGCTATTGATAACCATGCAGTGAGATAATATGATACTTCTTGCATGACAAGCTTGTCAGTGGCATACCTTAGTAAAACATGTGACGACTTGTCTCCGCCGAACACTCTAAGGAAGGTGCCACATGGTGAAGCATACCAATCTATGATCTCCACTATTTCCTCCATTTCTCCTTGTTACATGCAAGATGGATCTTCTTCAAATATGAGCTTGTAAAGTGGGATGATGAAATGGTCAGTTAGTTGTTCCATTACTCCTCAATGAATGCAATATGAAAGAAACTTGCAATATATATGCATGGAAGTTTCTTGTAGTGTCCATGTCCAGTTCATTCTACTAAACTAATGTTGTACACAGACTACATCCAGCAAATATGCATACTTTGTTGGGCATGGAATCCCCCCAAGGCATGTTCTAGGGCTTAAAGCCCAAGTTTTGACCAAGTCTTTTGTAAAAGCTCCACGAATTATGGGCGCGGAGCGCGAAGCTATAATAGAGTCACAGGGTTGTCCACCCTGGCTTTTGTAATGTAATGTCGACTTGATAGACCTACCCATGGTCCGCAGACCATGGGATTGTATAAATAGAGCAAGGCCCTAAGTGTAGAGATAGCCAATAGACAAGAAGCATGATGAGTCGAAGTGATTGAATTGAAGTGTAAAGTGTGCCTTTAGGTCGTTGAGTAGGAGAAGGCTCTGCATCTAAGTGCGCAGAGGCCTAGTAGTCCGCAGTTGAGTGCACGAACGCCTGTAGCTGAGTGCGCAAGGCAGGTCGAGTTTGTGACCATTGAAAAACTAATAAAGAGAATTTTACCATATTTCTGTGTATTTGTGTTTATTTGTTGCACAAACTTATATGTGTTGTATAACTAAATATAATGTAAGGCATCCATTTACGTGAAGATAATTAACTAACATAGGAAGATAAGTAAGATCTCAGGTGTGACCTAGGTGGATAGTGCAGAGAACCGCTCCAGTAGCATGGAAGCTCCACAACCCCTGGTTAGGGCTACGCGAAGGCTTGGGAAGTATGCAAGGTAACCTACGTGAAGGGACTAATAGTTGGACCAATCCAACCTCTATGACATCTCAAGGGTGCAGAAACCTAGTTCTAACACCCCCCCATACTATTTCAGGTGAGACCTTAGTCCACGCTCTGCAGACTGTTACCGAAAGGGCCAGTAGTATAGGGATTTGCTTGGCTAATTAACTCCAAACCTGGGTCAGGCCCTAATAATCCAACTAATGGTTCCGCTTCCAGGACCGAGATCTACATAGAGATGTATGATGTCGTATCATTGGAATTCGACAAAGAAAGGAATTGAAGGTTGGTTGGAAAGAAATATTAATGAGTTCGTGGCGCAGGAAAATAGGAATCCATGACTATCAGAGGAAGAGTGGTTAGACTGCTACTTATATATAGAGATCCACAAAATTTTCTTCGCATATTTACCCACTGAGTTGTACGAGTGGATGGCGAAGCTAGAAGATAGCCAATGAAGGTGTAAACTCGATAGACCTATGGTGTGGACTCTGGAATTGGTGCATAGATTGGAGGAATCGGAGGATAATATCGCGCGCGTTGTTGATCACTAGCTCGATCGAATTACAATAGGATTCATCATTGAGTTCGCAGTAGATACTTCAGTCAGTTATAGCGAAGCAGAATGATGCTTCCTCAAAGGGCCGTGAGGTAATTACATTAAATCTTTGAATGCTTGGATTAAAATTCTACTGTGTGAATAACGGGTTATGTGAATAAATTGATGTTTGCGACTATGCCAAGTGGGAGAATCTATAGAAATGAAGGTAGTATAGAACTAGAAACTAGACCCTTGATTTCACCTCCGTGAGGGGGCAAAGAAGAGCTCATGAAGGTTTCACCAAGAAGTATGATCAATCTGATAAGGTAGAGAATTCCGTGCATACCATTGCCACCCAAACCACCGCCAGTTTCACCGTCTTCACCCCCATATTCACCCACACCACCTCCGCCACCACCACGAAGCAATATGGTGAGCGTGATAAAGTTACCAATGTTCAAAGGAGTAGGGAATGAAGATTTAGACTAGTTTTGGTTCATGGTAAAAGCTATATGGGAAGCACAAGGAGTCATGGATGACAATATAAAGAAGGCAACATTGGTCAGTGCTCTGCAAGATCGCGTGCTAACCCAGCACGTTAAGCATTCCAATGATAATTTGAATGCGGGGGTCGCAGATATCCAAGTTGTGCTAAACAAACAATTTAGCAAGGAAAAGTCAGAGGCACAATCGATCATTGGGTTCAAGGAAATCACAATGCTACTAGGCGAGACCCCTTAGGAGTTGGATCAGAGATTGAAGTGCACAATTCGCGAAGGTAACATGACGTTGACAGATGGACAACACCGTGAATGGCTTGTAGCATCTTAATGCCACATCTAAGGAATGTGTTGTCACAAAAAAGGCTAACAACTTAGGCCGAGGGCTTGGAGGTTGTGATGAGATTATACGAGACCCTGATACAAGATCCCAACCTAGGAGTTCAGCAGATTCATGCGCAGTTGAAAAACTTGTGCCTTGAGATGCAGAGTTTGAAACAAGACAAGACAACATGCCCAAAAGTGTGCGATGAGGTATGGTGTGTAAAGTGCAAGGGCCATGGACATGACAAGGACCACTGCCCGATGTTCGTGAATTACCTCGTGGGGGTAGGGCCAATGCCATTGAGACTAGAGGCACAAGCAGGACCGAGCAGGGCACCTACACTATGGTGCATGATTTGTCAGATAGGAGGAAAGCATGCTACAGATAACTGCCATTTATTGTAGTAGTACATGCAGAATTCATAGCAGTTGTTCTGTAATTTATGTAGATCAGTGGGACATGATGAGTGCGCCTATAGAAGTTATGAGTTAATGATGGATCAGACTCCTACCTATAGACTTCAGGCCAAAACATGACCCCTTAATCAAAATGCAGGGATGGTGAGAACCAGATTTCAGGGCTATGGACGAGGCTGAGGTGGAGGGGGACCAAAAAGAGGTTGTAGAAAACTGATATGTTACAATTGCAGAGGGCTAGGACATTATGCCCATGATTTTACAAACCCAATGCAACCATCATGTGTGTATTATACATTGTTTGGTCATGAGATGGAGGATTGTCCCACACTAATAGCGAGGTTACATGATAAAGGAGCACTCTAACCTCCCCCAACCTAGAACCTACAAATAATGAGGTCTGAGCCATGCGAGGAAGACCCTAATATGAATATCATGCTCCAAAGTGGAATTACGACAGGGGATGACAAAGGTAAGCAACCTAAAGAAAGTACTTGGGTTCGAAAGGCTCCAACGAAGGAACCAAAGTTTGATTTTGAGCGTGCTAAGGAAACCTTCATGGAAGCCAAGAAGAGCTTCACTGATGCCTCCACTTCAAGAAGTAAAGATAGACTGGAGCCGGAAATGGTCCCGTCGATGCTCACCACATTCCTAGAAACATGCATGAAGATATTGTGCGATAGTAAGGTTGTAAAGGGGCTGCAAGAACTCATAAATAGGTGAGCTGGGACCGTGCAAGGAGAACCACGCATAGTCTAGAAGCTTGGAAAGCACACAACGCAAACGAGAAGGGAGATGAGATTGACCACACAAATTGGAGAATATGAGATGGACCAAGTGATTCTAGTTCTAGGATCAGACACAAACATCCTGCCAAAGCAGAAATGGGAGCACATGGGAAGGCCTACACTGCAAGGGTCTCCTATCCAACTACGAATGGAGAACCAGCAAAAGATCCTACCTATGGGTAGATTGCAAGGAATCATAGTAGATATTGAAGGAGCAAGTGTGCTAGCAGATTTTGAAGTGATAGAGATTGTTGATGACAACAATCCCTACCCCGCGCTATTAGGAATAGATTGGGCCACTGACATGAATGGGGTAATAAATATGAAGAAGTGCAAGATTATTTTTGAAAAGAAGTCTTTGCGCGTAGTTGTACCTTTGGACCCTGCAGAAGGATCGTGCTACACGGAGCTGGTGCGCGACTATGGAAATGATGATGACTTGGACTACATCTACAAAATAACTGTGCAAGAACAAGACTAGGTGAATCCAATCGTGGATGGACAAATCTCATGGGAGCACGAAAGCTCCTACACATCGGATTCGGATGAGGAAATAGAACGATGGTAGAACTAGTTACACGAGGTAACCACACTGAACTGTAACATGATGACGAGATCGCTACGTTGCATATTGACAGAGGTGAGGGACCTACCTACGTATGATGGGTTAAGTGAGATGGATGACTTCCTGAGAAAATTTGAAAGAGAAGTGTTGGAACAACAACGTTTCGAAGCTATGAAATGGGTACTATGTGCTACGCTCGCGAGGTGGTGGGGTATGCACCAAAGAAGTTTTGAGGACTGGCGCACTAGAAGGATGATGCTCACGCGGTTTGAGAAGCCTTAGATGAGATTGATGGACAAGATTGTTTGATGAAATGGTCTGCACACCAACCTATCCCGATGGATGTAGACATATGGTGCAAAACCTACGCAGATGCGCACAGTCTTCACATTAGGAGTCATGGTCAGTAAGCAAGTGTGGGCAGGGCAATGGTGCAAATGACCCCTCCAGTTGGAACCACAGAGTATGGAAAGACCAAGTGCATAGAAGGTTATCCATGCAGAAGCCTTTAACAAAGTATGTGAAGCACTGAACAAGGTCCACCATGTGAAGCGGACTGACTGGGACCTGCTCATACCAGCAGTTCTATGGGCTTATAGGACTGTGTGCAAGAACCTGACGACGCAGGCACTGCCAAGGCTGGAGTATGAAGTGAACATTGTAAGCCCCATAGCACATGAAATACTTAGTCTGTGTATGAAAGCACCGATAGATATGATGGTTCGCTGAACCTTGGAAGAAGAAATCCAATAGGGAAATTTTAGGCTCCAAGAACTTGAGAAAGAAAGGATGCGATTAAGGAAGAAAAGCGCTCTGGTAGAAGCAGAAGTCAAGAAGTTGGAGGATGAGATAAAGGAATAATTTCTTAATAAGAAGACCAAGGTGATAAGATAGGGTGTGCATGATCACGCTGAGAAGTTTGAGGACTATCGCCGCGAATTGATTAGCCTGATGCCTTGGCTTGGACCGCACATTACTAAGCAAATCAACCAGGGTGGCATGCTGCAAATGATAAAGTGCACGATGCCGCCAGTAACAATAAAAGGTGGGCGTTTTCCAGGAAAAGTGATGGATGACCGGATGACCCCACTCCTCCCAGACAACATCATTTTTGAGGGCATGCACTTGGGATGGGTGGCTAGCTTAAAATTTGAAGATTGGGACCTCGCTGACCACAAGAAGTTCCCTCACCTAGATACCACGTAGCTCATGAAGCTTAAGAATAACACCATGGTGGAGGTTACCGAATTAGAGCCGTGAAATTGGTTGCGAAGAGTGGAAAAGGAAGGGATACTAAACCTTCTTTGGGTGCCACATTTCCACCATGCCCCAATAACAATTTTCGTCATCAGGCATTTGCTCTGCCTGGTGCATGGTGGGTGTTTGTGGCTGGAGGAGCCCATCCCCATCACGGAGCATTTGATTCACCGCATTAACTAGCTGCCATGCAAAGGAGAGGACCCCGCAAATATCTTGGAGGGGAAAAGCAGTGACTTGGCCATCGCATAGGCCATCAACGAGAAAGCAGTAGTAATGGCGACCCAAATATTGGCAAGCAAGGTTATGCGCAAGTGTCGCGCAAATGAGGTACCCGCACTGGTGGTAGCACTTGCTGAGCAGTGCGCAAAGGGAGTCCAGTTTAACTGGTCTAAGTTCCTCTGCAAGGAATTCTTGGAGAATTGTCGTGAAGCTCAGGAACAAGGCAAGACATTCCACTATGCATGGCTTCTGCTATCCATAGTGCTTGTGGCAGGGGAATTGTCAAAGGATAGTCAATTCCCCACAATTGACAGGGATCTGCCGAAGGCCACGAAGTACGCTTCGCTCTGGGCCATGAAGGACACCAAATGGATCCGTGACAGTAAGGTATTTTGGGTGTTCATGGAAATGAACCTCAGGATAGTCAATAATCGCAAGCCGCAATTATCACCCGCTATTTACAACAGCCTGCAAAATTTTGTAGAGTTTAAAGTGGACCTTCACATCATATAGATCAGAGCGCACAAGGACCTAACCAAGCAATGGAAAGAGCTACCCTTTGTAGCCACGGATGATGTAATCTTTAATGTACTAGAGACATGGCCGCCGAAGTGGCGCGCTTCAGACATCGTGGCAATGGAAAAGACTGCGGCGTAGATGAAGAAAGATGAGGCCAAACTGCACATGGCATAGTTGGTAGAAAAAAGAAGGAAGGAGGTAGCTACAGCAGAAGTGCAAGAGGTGTGGGACATTGCACAAATAGTAGCTAAACAAAAAAAGCTGCAGCAGTGCAAGAGGCAGCCGTAAAGGTGCGCGAAGGCCAAAAGTCGCCTTTGCATGGGCAGGAAACAAAGGAAGAGAAGGGAGGTGCGGACCCACAACCAGCATCAACACAACTGAAGTGCCAACACCTGACCGAGTAGACAAGACTGTGCAAGAAGGTCAAGGCATCGAAGTTGTCTATTGACCGATCACCCTTACCGAGGGTGATCTACATGACATTGACGAGATAGTGCGCAGTGTCACCTCTGAGGCCCTCCAAAATTTTGTGCAAAAGAACCAAATTGTGTTGGGGGCCTTTAGAGTGAAGTTGCAGGAGTTATAGGTGTGCACTCCTCAGGCTAGTACCCTTTCAACTAGCGTCACAGTCAGGACAACGGCAGCAGAGCAGATGTTGCGTGCTTGGGTGACAAATACCATAATGCTACCAGAAGGCACACTGGTGACAACAAATAAGGCCGACAGGCCTACAGTTAGCACACTGAAGGGTATCAGCATCAACATAGTTGCACTCCCATGGGAGATATTATACGTTCTGTGGGATGGGATTATTGTAGAACTACGGGCTAGAGAGATCCACACACTGCAAGTATTAAGCAAGCAAAAAATCAACATCGAACAGTTGAGCTTGCAACGCGATGAAGTGGTGTCATAGAATCGGCAGCTGGTACAGGTATTGGATGAAGCTTGTTAACGCATCCCTAAGCTAGCCATCCTAGCAGACACACCAAGAGAGGCGCACATCCACAGGCTAGCAGTAGGGGTGCGTAAGGCACAGGAGGAAATGACAAAGGTTTAGATGGAGTTGGACCTTCAAATCGCAGAGCTGCGCTTGAAGGCACAATTTCCACCCCTCCAAAAGTAAGAGAACAGTGTGCCAGTGCTATTACAGCAGGACTAGATGAGATCGACAGTGCAGTGAGAGACTGCATCAGAATGTTGGAGGAGTCATTTGAGGTCCTCACAAATCTGTAGGAGGACCCCAGCATCTAGCGTTTAGAGACAGAGGTGCGAGAACTCCAGTAGTAGTATGATAGCGTGAAAGGAACTGCACAAATGGTGTCCCTCACTCAGAGGCTCATGAAGATGCAATGAGCCAAAGCATTAAAAGAATAGGTGGACACGACATGGCATAAAGAGGCAGTCCTAAAGGCATGCATTCAGCCTTGGATCGACGAGGCCTTCACCATCACAGTAAAAATTGAAGGTAAGCTCACACAGATGCAGGAACATAAGCACAGATGCAAGGAAGCAGTTCCAACACCGCAGTCTCAGAACAATGCGTCCAAGAGATCTAGCAAGCAGCCGCTCAATGCGTTGTTGACCTTCAAGCAGTTCAGACAAAGTTGGATGGACTCCATGCAAAGATCTCCGTGAAGATAGAGTGACTCGAGGGTGAGTCACGATGTTTGTGTTGGGGGCTTGTTGGGCATGGAATCCCCCCAAGGCATGTTCTGGGGCTTAAAGCCCAAGCTTTGACCAAGTCTTCTGTAAAAGCTCTATGAATTATGAGCACGAAGCACGAGCCTATAATAGAGTCACAGGGTTTTCTGCCCTTGTTTTTGTAATGTAATGTCGGCTTGATAGACCTACCCATGGTCTGCGGACCATTGGATTGTATAAATAGGGATAGGCTCTAATTGTAGAGATAGCACATAGATAAGAAGCATGATGATTCAAACTGATTGAATCGAAGTGTAAAGTGTGTCTTTGGGTCATAGAGTAGGAGAAGGCTCTGCAGCTGAGTGCACAAAGGCCTAGTAGTCTGCAACTAAGTGCGCGGACCCCTGCAACTGAGTGCATAGGGAAGGTCGAATTTGTAACCATTGGAAGAACTAATAAAGAGAAGTTTACCATGTTTTTGTGTATATTTTCCTATTTTAATGTATGATTGGGTATAAATTGCAAGTGTACTGTTTATTTGTTGCGCGAACCTTTATGTGTTGTATAACTAAATATAAATTAAGGCATCCATTTACGTGAAGATAATTAACTGACATAAGAAGACAAGTAAGATCTCAGGTGTGACCTAGGGGGATAGCGCAGAAGCCCGACAATCCCTAGTTAGGGTTGCGTGAAGGCTAGTTTCTCAGGGCGCGAAGGACTGAGAAGTGCGCGAGGAAACCTATGTGAAGGGACTAATAGTTGGACCAGTCCAACCTCTCAGACATCTCAAGGGTGTGGAAACTTGGTTCCAACACCCCCCCATACTACTTCGGGTGAGACCTCATTCTGCGCTTCGCGAACTGTTGCTGAAAGTGCCAGTAGTATAGTGATTTGTTTGGCTGATTAACTTCGAACCTGGGTCAGGACCCAACAAGCCAACATATATATAAAACCTTGCTTTCTCACCATTGGGAGGACTCCGGGCCTGTGCTACATGGGCTCTCAACTTTCGAGCCAACAAATTTTACCAATTGAATGGCTTCCCCTCGTTCACAACCTGGTTCAATATGACTACCCAACCTTCAGGAAAGGTCTCCATGCTCTTATGACCGTGGATCTTGCAAGCTAAGATATCCAAGAGCTAGAAGGCCTTCCTGAGATACTTTGTCTTGTATGAATGGGTGGGTGTTTGTCAAAACTTCGATGGCTCTTTCACCCAACATTTAACAATATCTCTTTTGTATACATAGATGTTGCTATCATATAAAAATGATTCCAAGAGCTTCATTGGCTCGGGCAAGTGATACATGCGCTGATAATGTTATGCCAGAATGGTAGCAAGCTTATGTCTGCTACCACTGCTCAATGCCACGGTATTCTCATCAATGTGTGAAACAATCCAGCTGATGACATTTGCACATGGGTAGGTTTGATATATGCATGCAACCTTGTGTAGTCCTGACTACCTGATACTGAGATAAACATGTTGGTCCTCTAGATCTGCCTTAAGGCTCTTTGATGAAATAACTTCATTAACTTGTTTCCATGTTAGTGTTGACCCCTTTTCTATAAACAGTTGTGTGTCTGCATACACTGGCAATTCTACTGGTGTTTTCTCAACAACGTCCCCAATGCTGCTTTTAGTGGCCTCTTTTAAAGCAGCTCTCTTTGGTGCCATGATAACAGTGACTACTGGAGAGAAATGCTTCACAAGTGTGGTACCTATGGGAAAAAAGGACACTCATGGAAAGAAAACATTAACTCTTACATGTTAGTGTGAAATGTATTGGAAGGTGTACCAAAAACACTTCACTTAAGTCACTAGGTGACAAGTGACACTAACAACAATTTGATGGCTACTTATGATTCAGATCTGCAAAACAAAAGGAAAAACCTGCAACAAAGACATACACGGTCTAGAATATAAAGAAAAAGTAAAGATATCCAATGCAATAACCCAAATGGAAAGACTTTAATTAAATAAATTCTTTATTGAAAACACCTTGTGAAGGAGATCTACAAAATAGTATGCAAATCCCCCTCCGTGGGATGGGTCCTTTGATGTCCTTGATTATTCAGTAATCGATCTTTTCTCTCAATGTGTAAAAAACCCAAAACAATGTGGAGAACTCAAATGGGAGCTTAAAAGAAAAGAGATGATAATGGTGACGATGATAATGACCATGTTGAAGAATGAATGGAAAACCATCATATTTATAACAAAGTATTGAGTTAATCTCAAAAATGGAGAATAATAAAATAATATTGGCAAAATCAATATCTAACCACTAGGAATACTTTATTATATTTATTGTAGAGGGAAAAGATATTTAAAATGGTTAGATATCTTTATTTAGAAATAATTAACAAATAAAATAATTTATTTAATTATTTCGTGAGGATTAAGAATGGTGTGAAATTGAAATAATTATTAAATAGTGATTTAACAATTATTCCAATAATGGAAATAAGGAATAATAAATAAATAGTGATTTATTTAATTATTCCTAGGGGATTTAGTGAAATGTGACAAGGAATAATTATTTAAACAATGATTTAATAATTATTCCTAGAGAAAATTAAATAAATAATGATTTATCTAATTATTCTCATGGGTTTTTTTTATTTAAATTAGATTTTTTTTTTTTAAATAAAAGTGGTTTACTAAATTATTTTCCACAGTGAAAGTGATTTTACTATCGTAAAATTAATCCTGCATGGTGTATTTTGATCTGCCTAGTTAGAAATGGCTAGGTGATCAATTTTTGGTGATAACGTATTGCTCCCCAACATATGAGCTTTCATATTTTCCTATCAAATTCCCAAGACTCTCAAAACATAAAAGGCAATACCAAGAAGTAGGCAAGAGAAAACCAATAACAATACGACACCACAAACAAAGTGGTATGGCCATACACCAGACATAAACAAGGTTGCAATCAAGCACAATAGATTACAAAATACTAAAAGCACAAGACTAGCAACAAACACCATGAATCAATCCCCATGATTCCCAGGAAAGCTCAACCTGAGCCTTCTTCAAGATTTCATGGCAGTCTCTTTGCCATGCAATCCCCTACATCACATTAACATAAACACATAAATGTCAGTGTATAAACAAATATAATAATACATCAGTTACCTTATCTTTTTGTGCCAAGAACGTTGCCTTATAACTTGATGCATCCACACAATCTCTCAAGGGACTCCGCTTCCCTTAACAAATCTAGCTATTACTAGAAACTATATAATGTACTTGTCAAATACATGTCCATGAATATAACACATATCCACATAATTTAAGACAAATTAGGGTGAAGAAGGCTTCATGCATGCAAATCACTCATTCGTTTGGAATTATGGTTTCCAAACATAGCCAAAGGAATTCTTTCCCAATTCCTTTCTTTTACCTTTTTACCTTGCTACATTTGGTCTTACTACGTACTATCAAATCACCCAACTTTTAGTTATATAAACACATAATTATTACCTTGTCATACTAACACCAAGCATCTTACCCTGCAGCTTCTCACACATGACAACCAGATGTTCAATTATCAAGACAATCATATCTATCAATTTGAAATCAACTTTTACCAAGACTAACAATCATGTCATAATACATAGTCAACTCATAGTCATTAGACATAATGCTACAACTATCACATACTACACCCAATTACATATCAACTATCTCAACACATATGTGTGAGTGCAACCATCTTAAAACAATATCATTTCTTCATGCAATCTTACAGACACATACTCATATCATACAATTAATCAAACACTTGAACAATTATAAATGTACCATGTTAAATAAATCAGCTAGACGACATAATAAACA
Organism: Pinus taeda; assembly: GCA_000404065.3. Lineage (NCBI taxonomy): Eukaryota > Viridiplantae > Streptophyta > Pinopsida > Pinales > Pinaceae > Pinus > Pinus taeda. Next base: position 46,533 of record APFE031369526.1, on the reverse strand, counting down.
CCAAACACTCAAACACCAAATAGACGACATAATCAAACATTCAAGCACAACGTAGATGACATAATCAAGTTCATACCTTAATTTATCTCAGGGGAGGCAATCTTGTCTGCACAATCAATCCAGATTAGCATGATATAACTTCACAACATATCAACTCAACCACAAATAAGGTCATGATATCCATAATATTCACTAGCTAACATGTCCACATCATAAACTCATAAACATTTATCATTCATACATAATAGTCACATCTACATAGTCATGATAGATTAGTATGACATAATATCACAATATATTAACTCATAACTAAATGCCATAACCCTAACCATTCACATAGACCAATCCAACTTAGTATAATACATATAAGATCAAGATCTTAATGTAATAACCCTAATCATTAAGTTACTATCATATAACAACAACATGTTATATATTATGCTCATCAACAATATATAACCTAATCATCAAGCTAAGTATCATATAACAACAACAAGTTATATATCATGTTCATCAACAAAATATAACCTAATCATCAAGCTAACTAAAAAAAAAAAAAACTAGTTAACCTATAACATACTCATCAACAACATATAACATAATCATCAAATTATCTAACATAAAACAAAAATAGCAATGCATACAACCATAGGCTACTATCATTCATGAATATCGTACACATTTGCATATGACTACACTAATCAACTACAATATATCATGTATCTAACCATAACCTCAATAGACATGTACATAAACCTAATGTCTATAAACCTAATTCATATAACGAACCTTTCACTAACATCCCTTCATGCCAAACATACAATACATGTATGATGATCTGTTCTTACCCCAAAGTCTAATGTCATAACTTCATTCTGATGATCTACATCTCCTTCTCTATCTCAACTAACATATTAGTATCATAACATACCAATATCATCATGATAACCTAATTGCATAAAATGACCTCATGCACAACAACCTTCACTGTGACAATGCATGTGTAACAACATATAAACACTGACATCCATAACAAATGCATAAACAACCATACACTCATGACGACACATCCCACAAGAACACCATCAACCTTCACATGGTAACATCACTATAACCATGATCAACACCATGCAAATTCAACAAGCACATGGAAAACAAGCATCAGGAACACTTATGAAACTAACATCAATGCATGACCAACACATCGCCCATCTAGTCTAAGGGGTGAAACATGCTCTGATACCACTCTATAACACCCTCCTCCCACATCTATCCAAATAGCCAACCAATCGGGGTAAACATGTGACGAAAAGTTACTATGATATGATTCAACCTCCTAAGTCACGTTAAGGAAGTCGAACTGATGGGAATAGGGCATACAGACTGCCAACATCAGCTACAGGACCCGTAAGAACTATCCCAACATTTTTGGTAACTAGTGCCTCAGTCCCATTAAGGTTTTAGACCACTTGACCCCTGGATGCTCCCATGTTATGGGTCTGACAGCGTCCAGGAGGCTTTGGGTGCTCTGATGACAAGGCATGCCAACCTCCAAGGATTATTTTGCTCAGTGTTGTGCCAACATCGTCAGGATTTGAGCCACTTTTTTAGGCTTAGATCCCAGGTCACTACCCAGACTTGAATGACACCCTTAGAGTAGAAAGATACTGTTAGAGTCAGTCCTTTGGCCTTCCTTTAGTGATCAAAATGGGCCTCTTATTATGTCTATTTTGTTATATTTTTTACACGTGATCTTTAGCACAAGACATTTCATAAGCATGTTCATCAAGAGTAGCTTGGAAAAAGCTTTCCGGTGATATATCACACTCCCAAAACCGGCTCCCAGATCAAAATATATGACCGAATGAATGGTTGACTCAAAGATCTCCCGTGCAACAGTTCAGATATTGAATGATCTAGAGGAAGCTAGGAGATGTCGGTCATTCGTCTTGTGGTTGGATTGTGATAGAGAAGAAGAGAATGTAGCATTTGAGGTCTATTACCATGCTGCTAATACTCATCTCAACATATGGCGAGCTCGTTTCTCTGCTTTAATGAAAGAGACAACCATGAGTCTGTGCAAGGGGAACTGTACATTGCTGATAGTGATATTGCTGGTGAAACGTTTACAGCTACTGGTCTCATGGTTCTAGAAAGAAATACTTGGAGATTTATAGGACATTTCAACTAGGGAAAGCATTTCTCTTTATCCCAAGATTAAGTGAATACTATGCAATTTGGAAGGGGAAAATACACACCTTATCTGACGTGAAGGAAATGTATGAGGTGGATGACATTTATTACGCCAATGAGATGGAAGATAGTTTAAGATCTCTTGCTACAGAAAATGAAACTATGCTGTTATATCTCTTGCATGGCCTTAACATGGACAATAATAAATTCTCTCGACCCACACAATTCAAGGGAATTGAAAATTCCAATACCAATCTTGGTATTTTATATCCTATTTTGACCGAATGTCGTGTATTCAAGTCAAATTTGGAATTGAATCTCCTACAATATGTCAATGTAGTGAGCTCAGCAACTCATGTTGAGGTCATGCGAAGAACAAAAGTTGGGATGAAGGAGTATCAATTGGAAAGGACATTCTTGCATTATGTGTATATGTTTGGTGGTTGTAGGCGTTGCTCCTATACTTGCATTTGTGTAACGGGAGAGAATAGTTATGTTCTCCATTATGGACATGATGGAGCTCCAAATGATAGGACACTAAAGGATGGTGACTTGGCATTATTAGATACGGGTGCAGAGTACTCTTTTTATGGTTCTGATATAACATGCTCATTCCCTGTTAATGGAAAATTCACGGATGACCAGCGAATTGTGTATAATATAGTTCTTGGTGCTCACAATTCCATTATCTCCAAAATGAAGCTTGGTGTAAGTTAGCAGAGAGCGTTATTATAAATTCCTTGAAGGATGCCAACATTATATTAGGAATTGTAAAAGAGATGTTGGAAAAGAGACTAGGTGCAGTATTCATGCCTCATGGTTTTGGAAATTTCCTTGGACTTGACACTCATGATCCAAGAGGTTATGTAAAGGGACTTGAGAGGCCTAAAGAACCAGGCCTGAGATCATTGTGGACAGTTTGTGTTCTTCAGGAAAGGAAAGGTTTGAAATCATGAAGCAAATAATATCTAGATGTTCTTGAGCATGAAAGAGCCATTACAATGTGCCAAAGATATCCTATGAAACCCATTACAATGCCATATGTCAATTTGAAGAAGACACAGTAGCTATTTTCTGGATGAGTGTTTGGTGGCTTTAAAAACCATGAGTGTTGCGCATAGCCCTTAGGCGCTGTGCATATAGCCATATTTAAAAGCATTGCATATAGCCCTTGGCGCTGCGTGTAGATCCATCCCCTCGGTTACATCAAGGAGAGACACCTAGAATTGGAAGGCGATAGGGGCGGGACATCAAAATGCCAAATGTCAGTTTGAAGAAAGATGGGAATGGTATAGAAGTGTGGAAATCTCCTGAAGCAATGGCGAAGTTGAAGACATGAATTAAACGCACCAAAGAAATCCCTAATACTAATAATGAGGCCCCTCTATTCTCTGAAGTCAATTTATAAGGATCGCCCCTGCATCCACAACACACACAGGTCAAGAAATCGAAAGCCAAGCCAATCTAGGTGTAGCGTTGTGCTTCTAGTTGTGGCGTTGCGCTTCTGGAGTGTGGCCCTACGTGCAGCGCTTACACCTTGGAAATAAACAGAAACAACAATCACACATTTAGTTTCTAAACAAAGTTATTATCATGGCATTCAACCATGGAGCAGAGTTCTTGCTTAATGCAAGGCCTGATATCCAACTTTTATGTTTCATTGCTAAATCTCCAAGCCACTCATGCTGCATATTACAAGTCACAATGCACAGGTCAAAGCCCAGCAACCAAGTTTAGTGCCAAGCCCATCAAAATGTTAAAACAGGGCACTAAAAAATGTTGAATCCAAACGTCTGATTGATTAAAATGACAGAGGTTTCATTAAAAAAAATGCCAATAACCTCGTGCCTTTCCAAAGCCTTTTTCATTGCCTTTGCCAATTTCCTTAGACATAACAATTGAAATGAACCCCCACTAGGATGTTTTTTCCCACCATTCATCTTGGAATACGTATCCCATGACTGCCACATTATATATTTTTACATGGATTTTTAACCAAGGTTGTTAAAACCTCTAGAATAATGATGATTAATGAATAAATGAATGTATTTCACTAATGTGTAATTCTTACATTAGTCATAGGATAGGTTGAAAAAATAAACCTCGATCATTAGATGAGGAACTATTGGACATAGTCAATCATGACCCCTCCTTCTATGTTAATTTAATTCAAGTTACATTTATTTAAAGTAAGGAGGGTTTTATATACCCAACACTCGGTATGGCCTAATGTGGACCACATTGTAAGCATGTGTTGACATTGTTGGACCCGCCAACCAAGGGGATCTCCTCGCTATGAAGTCCCAACTAGACCTCACACCATTTGGTGTAGGAGTCACATCTACTATGATGGCCCAGTTTCCAGTATCTTAGAGATTTTCCTTAGCTCTTGATGTTCAACACAGGAGAGTGTTATGCTTGTAACTTCAAGAAAGCGAGGTGAGTATGCCTGGTGAGTGCTTAATGTAACTCTGTGTCTGGGTTCTCTTACTAGCAAATGGGGGAGGTAAAGTGAGCCTCTTGATGAGAGGGAATAGTCCCAACCCAAGAAGAAGCACATGCAAAGAACAACAAGGGTCTATCTAGCATCCAACGAAATAGTCCACAACGGATGTAGTAGTCATGAAAACCGAAGTTTAAGGGAGAACACATACACCGTCCAACAGATTAGTCCACATGAGGGTGACAGTCGTTAAAACTGAGAAAAATAAAGATGGTTTTTCTAATGTTCAGCGAAGTATTCCACACAAATGGGACATCAGTGATAAACAATACAACACATCTTCAATAATATGAGTACTAAAATAACTGAAGTAGTTCAACAATCTTAGTATAGGTTAAGCAAACATGCATTACAAATGTTTAAAGAATAGTCTTACAAATGGATACAAAACATGCATGAAAACGTGTTGGCCTAAGACAGGCTTCTAAATTAAGAAAAATATCCAAGACACATATGTACACCATACATCACTAGCCTTAGTAGTGGAACATTGGATCCACTCCTCGTTCCTCAAAGAATAGACTACACACTCTCAATTCCATGTGGGAGAAGCCAAGGTGAAAAGTCCCTTGCTCATATAGTGAGGGGGTTACATATAGCCAAAGGGGTATAATTGATCCTTATGACTCTTCGACTTTCCTCATGACTGTTTGACTTCCTATGACTTTTTAACTTTACGTGACTCATCGACTTTAAAAGTTGGTCTCTTGGACTTCCACTTTACATTACATTGATTATAACATGTATGGCCCATATTAGTGATGTGGCCGAGACAACTCATGACACACTCGACATGACATTGCTGTTATGTATTGGCTGATAGTGGTGTCTGTGTTGAGCTGTTGTGCTACTGAGTGATGATATTCTCTTGGTGTAACATGTCTTCACCTCCGCATGGAAAGGTGTGCAGGGTCTTTGATGGTCTTGGTCTTTGCTTTATGGTGCATGTGAATGTGCCCCTTTCGCTCGCTTTCTCGATGTGCTTCATATGTTTGCTCGATCACCAACAAGTCTTCTAGCATGTGTCTCTTTTCCATTTCGTTCATCATCGCGCCATGTTTCATCAATGTACCTGTTCCTACAATCACTCATGACGAGATGATTTCAAATCCAAAAACTCTCCTAGTCTATCATGATGCATTGTTTTCCATTTTAGTGCAGGTGACCAAGAGAGGGACAAGGCATTGAGACTGTGAGAGCACAACACAAGCTGTGATTCGAGGCTCCAGAGAACTATCAGGAAACAATGCGCAGATGTCACTGGGAAACATATTTTTACAATCCAAGACAAGAGTGACAAATGTAGGGCAAAACCTAGCAAGGAGACAGAACTATGCAATTTTTGGGAGGAAGGCCACGCAGGGTGTCCAGGATTTATTGGGAAAATCTGTGCAATTTTCTAAGGGAGCACTAGGCAGGTCATCCAGTTGGGATCTGTACAATTTCTCCAAGGAAGATAGTGCGGGCAGCAAGAGGCACTGGCAGAAAAATCTATGTAGTTTTTGAGAGGATCAAAACGTCGGGCTGTTGGAGCTACTGGTCAAAATTAAGCAATCCTAAGAGATATTCTGGGCCCAACAGTTCTACACAATTTCTAAGCTAGTTGTAGAGTGGGGAAGAAGGGCTAGGCAGGACAGCTCTGCACAATTCTTGAGTTAGTTTTAGAGCGGGGAAGAAGGGTTGGTAAGGCAGGAAAGCTCAGCACAATTCCTAAGCTGGTTACAAAGTGGGAAAAAGGGGAAGGAAATGATAGCTTTACGTAGTTCCTGGGGTAGTTGTAGAGTAGGGAAGAAGGGCTGGTAAGAAATTTCTATGCAATTTTTGAGCTAGTTGTAGAGTGCGGAAGAAGGGATGGCGAGTCTGTATAACTCTACGTAATTCTTGGGCTGGTTGTAGGGTGGGCAAGAAGGGTAGGACACAACAACTTTGTGTGATTACCAGGCTAGTTGTGGAAAATGGAAGAAGGGTTGGTGGGACATCTCTACACAATTTTGGAGATCACTGTAGCCCTGGGTAACATCTCAAGTCATCTGTTTCGGTTGACTAGCGAGAGTCTTGGTGGGAGATCTTACAAGAAGCGTAGACTAGATAATATTTTGGGACAACTTTTGCACAGTTCTAGGAGTCAGTTAGCTAGCTCATTTCCATAATTGTGCAAAGTGGGCTTCCCGGAGGATAGCCTCAAGCTTTGCGCAGTTCTAGGTAGTAGCACAATGTCACTGAGATCGGTTCTAGTTGACGGAGGGTTGTCCGGTTGACAGATTTTCAGGAAAATTGACTAAGTGTGAAAGCAAGTATATTTGTGCATACATGACAATGTGATCACACACTTCGCATGAATCGATGATAAGACACCTCAAAACAACAACACAACATGTGATCAATGAGACTTACTCAAAGGTTGAGAGCGACAAGTACAACAGTTGAAATATGTCTTCGAACGACTGTGATGACACTTGAGCGATAGTGTTTACATCTATGTGTGTGAGTGCGACTGATTTTGATAGAGCGAAAAAAAATCATACACACAAAGACAAATCATCAAAATTTCCAGAACAAACTCACAAGCATGATATAGTGATCAACATGCTAAAATACGACGGGTGATCAATCAAGAGAAGAGGGTGTGAAAGCTCGATAAGAGCCCATGGGATGAGCCCGAGTGTTTGTGACCATCAAGGGGGAAAAAACCAAGGAAAGCTCTGAAATTTGGATGCAGGAAAAAATTTTGGAGGGTGTTGCAATCACTACAACACTTGGTGACACATTGATTGAATACCAGCTTCTCTATTTTGGTTCATTTGCATCACAAGTCCTTGGCCTTTCAAGAAGTATTGATTCAATGTGCAGGTTACTTTGGATTCCCCACTTACCCCATGGAAAAACATGGTTCACCTTGTACCAACTTATTCAAATACAAAAAAATTCAGCTAGATCATAGTGTTTCAAAATTGGGAAGAGTAGTTTGGTTTGCGAGATTAATATTTTCATAGTATAAGTTTTTATCTCTGGTGTTGCTCCACTGTGAGCAGGCCTGGATAGTTCCCTAGCAGAGTCACATAGGAACACAATCATTGCTCCACTATCAGCGAACCTGGTCAGTACCCCAGTGGAGTTTCCTACTTCACCTCTCTGCGCAGGAAGCCTTTCTCTTCTTTCACCTTTGTATTGTTTGAAAAGTGGATTGTGCATAGGCACTTTTTTATTTTTGGAGCAGAAGAGGGATCTCAACTTATTGAGAGCAGAAGAGGTTGTTCCTTCAAAGAAGCATGTAAGACCCCTTCTTTAGGTTTTCTAGTTTAGATATTTCCCCTTCTCCGTTTCTACTAGTTGGATTAAGCTTGAACACACAAAGCAGAAGACTGAGTACAGGCATGGGGTTTTCTAGTTTGGACACAGGTTCATTGTTTGACCACAACTTTCCTTACAGATGGTTCGTATTTTCCATCCAGGATTCATTCGCCAAAAGTTACAATTAAGAACAGAGAAGATAGACATAGGACTGACCAAGTGCCACAATGTCATGAGACTCTTTAAATTTGGCGACATACTTGTTCAAAAGCCTGAACAGAGTATTGGACAACACTTATTTGTGTAGCAAAAACAAAAGGAAAACTCAACACGAAAGGGAAAAACAAGACAAGGAAATGAGTACACAACAAGTAAAAAAAAAACAGAAGACAAGAAATCCAAAATGGCTAAAGAAAACATAATGAAAATAAGAATACCATGAGGGAGTACAAGTGCAAGATGATTGCAAGGAAGGAAAACTAAGATGCAGCTGATCCTACTCACATCCTAACAACTAGATAATCGAGATTGTGTGACATGAAATTTATAGTGAAGCCACCATATTATTCAACAAACCTCAGAAGCCTGTTGTGAGTGTCTGTTCATCTACAACAAGCTTCTAAGTGAGCACGAGGAAGGATTGAATCTTTTTTCCTGTAACTTGGCTCGTCAGGTAAGATTGTTACATCCATTGAATGATTGGATCATGAAATTCATAATGGTCGTTTGGAAGGTCTAGTGACCTGTGAAAAGATGACTTTCTAATTAGAGAGATGATATCATGATGGGAATCTTGTATAGAAAAATAAATCTGATCATTCTCATCAGTCATGCTAAGACAGTCATGACCTGCCATAATGATCAACGCAGGGCGAAGTGCCTCACCCACTTGATAGAAGTTAGAGGAGAAAGATGCTAAATAGTGAAGAACGAAGAGCACAAAGTAACTATCATTGAATGCATTGTTGGGAAAATGATGAGATACATGATAGTCACTTGAGATGGAGGAATGATCAGATGAGTTTGTTGAGACAAAAGATTCCCAATGTGCAATGAACAAAGAAAAATTCATTTGAACAATATTGTGAATGCACTGAACAATGGAACCAAGTTCGTTGTGAGCTAGACATGCCAGACCACCCCCTGCAACTAGTGAAACATTATGCAGGCATCATGGTCATCACAGGAAAGTAAAAGGAATGTTAGTACTGTGAATGTGTGAAACCTGAGTGGGGGTGTGGTGAAATGAAAGGAACTTGATTCAAGTGATAGCTTGTGCACTCATCATCACACAGGGGAATTTTTGGTGTGATGAGGGAGCAGATTTTAAGTACAAGATTCGCAAGGAGATTGAGGAGCTAATCATCAGATGGAAAATTTGATAAGTATGATTGTGGGCAAAGATAGTATTTAAGATGATCAACTTCATAATTCCATGATTTCATTAGGGACAGACATTCTCATCCCAAGTTTGATGCAAGAGATGTGCATGAAGACAGATGCGCTGTGACATATTTGTAATACAACCATAAGTGAAATTTTGAAAATTTGACAGATCTCATCCAGAATACCAAACATTTTATACATGTGAACTCACATTGAGTGCAACCATGCAGATAGACAGATTGTGCGTGAGAAACCAGAGAGTTTTGAGGGCTTACCAGAGTCGCGAGGTCCTGACATAACCATCAACGGACGTTGAAGTGCCTCAACTCCCTGGCATGTCCCAAAACTTTCCAGAATTGCAGAATCATATTTTGAAGCTTGAACCAGATCGTGCATGACTTGAGGGTGGTTGTTGTTGCTGATTTAAAAATTTCTCTCAGGATGGAAGCTATCTCTGTCACGGGTTGCACTAGATTTTTCAGCTTCAACAAACTTACTTGAAGATTTATCTTCATGTAAGAGAACAAATTACGGGGAATGGGAAGTACACTCTATGATTAAATTGTTTTCAATTTCATTTTGACAACCTCACTACCTTGTGTCAATAGAGGAGATAACTCTTCGGAAGAATAAGTGAGAGAACATGGAGTATCTCTGATGCATGTAGATGCATTGTGAATGGTAGGACAAATGGGCAAGTGAGGTGAAGAGGAAGTTTCGATATGAATGTCTTCTTTGACAGGAGGAAATTCTAGATCTGAGTTAGAGTATTCATGATAAAATGGAAGATCACATGATGTGCTTGGGAATTCGTAATGGCATATGGAATCATGGGAGTGATGACTTTCCCAAGATTGGTGGTTGATCGAAAGAATTAATTATACAATATGTTTCATTGAGATTAGCACATTGAGAATTGTTAGAGAATGGAAGCCCATTGTGTTGATGCAGACAATTTTGAATCAGGGAGCGGGAATTGATAGTGTCCTCACCTTTCAACTCCTATGCCGATGTAATGTGACTTCCTTGCACCTAATCGCAATTTGAGCCAACAACTTGAGAATCCAGACAATGTGCACAACTGGCTAGAGAAACATATCGATCAAGTAATTCATGGTACAAGGAGTCATCACTTGTGAATGATGGAGGATGGCAGAGAGGCAGATCAACTTTGAGGCTTGAGATGTGAATAATGATGTACTCTTGCAGAATGGAGGAGTAAGTCTTGGCTATAGGCTCTCTAAGCCAATCTGGAACTTCCTTCATGGAAGTGGGAGACAGATGAGAAGATCGGCTGGGGACATGCTACGCAGATTCCTCAGCTTTGCAATCACCTCAAGGGGGCACCCACATCAAGAATGAAAAAGGAGGAGGTCAAGAAACAACCAGGGTGTTGGGATCCTCCTCTACAATCTGAGGTGCCTCATGATCTACAAGAGTTGTGGAAGAAAAAAAATCAGTAGGTTCAGGTTCACCGTATGAAGAGACATGAACCAAGTGCTCGAACGCTTGTTTCAAGAAATGCCAATTCAAATCTTATATGTAATTTCACAGCAAAGGTGAAGGAAACGATTAGAAAATTTCTCAATTGATTCATTAGGCTCCATTATTAATAGGTTGATTCTTCCACAAACATCTCGATAATTATACTTACCGAAGGCTTTATGGAGCTCCTTGAGGAAAGTGCAAAGGGAATGGACAAAAGTAGGTGGCAAGGTATGACACCAACGATTAGCACAACCTTCAAGGGTGAGGAACAAAATCACACAAGAAGACTCTTCATTCTTGATTTCATAAGGTTGGAAAATTTGAAGAAAATAAAAAATGTACTTGGATATGGATGTTCCATCCTCACCATCAAACTTTAACTGGGACAAGTGAATGAGAAGCTCATCGAGGAGTGAAATTTGATCAAGGGAAAAATTGGAGAAACACCCCAGGAGCACGATTGATCGATAAGCAATTTTAGGTAAGAGATTCAAACCAGATGCAACAGGCTCAGCTTGTCATCTAGCCCTCCTTCTAGAACCATTTTGTAGACAGTGCTAGACTCACCAAAAAAGGGTATATCCCCGGTATGAAGTCCCAAATAGACCTCACACCATTCATGTATGAGTCCCATCTGGTACAATGGCCTGGTTTTCATTATCTTAGAGATTTTCCTTAGCTCTTGTTGTTCAGCACATGGGAGTTTTATGCTTGTAACTTAAAGAAAGCGAGGTGAGTATGCATGTTGAGTGCTTAATGTAACTCTGTGTTCAGGTTCTATTACTGTCAAAGGGAGGAGGAAAAGTGGGCCTCTTGATGAGAATGAATATTTCTAACCTAGGAAGAATTGCACACGAATAACAACAAGGGTTTTTCCAGCATCCAGCCGAATAGTCCACAGCGGATGTGGCACTTGTGAAAACAAAATTTCAAGGGAGAACGTGTACACTGTCCAGTAGAGTAGTCCATACGTGGGTGACAGTCGTTAAAACCAATAAAACATAAAGATGGGTTGTCTAATGTCACGTGGAGTAGTCCATACGGATGGGAAAAAAATGATAAATAATACAACACATCTTCAACAATATGAGTACTAAAATAACAGAAGTAATTCAACTATTTTAGTAAAGGTTAAGAAAACATGCATTACAAATTTTTAAAGAATAGTCTTACAAATGGATACAAAACATGCGTGAAAATTTGTTGGCCTGAGACAGGCTTCTGAATTAAGAAAAATATCCAAGACACATCTATACACCATACATCACTAGCCCTAGTAGTGGGACATTGGAGCCACTCCTTGCTCCTCACTGAATAGACTATAGACTCTCAAGGCTATGTGGGAGGAGCCAAGTTGAAAAGTCCCTTGCTCATACAATGAGGGGGTTATATATAGCCAAGGGGGTATAACTGACCCTTGTAACTCTTCGAATTCCCTCATGACTGTTTGTCTTCCTATGACTTTTCGACTTTACGTGACTCTTCGAGTTCAAATGTGGGTCTCTTGGAATTCCACTTTACATTACATTGATTACAAAAAGTACAACCCATAGTAGTGATGTGGTTAAGACAACTCAACATGACACTTCTAATATGTACTCGTTAACTGTGGTGTCTGTGTTAATATGATGTGTTATTGAGTGATGATATGATCTCGGTGTAACATGTCTTTGCCTCTGCATGGAAAAGTGTGTGGGGCCTTCGATGGTCTTGGTCTTTGCTTGATGGTGCATGTGAATGTGTCCCTTTCGCTTGCTCAATGTGCTTCATATGTTCGTTCGACCGCGAGCAAGTCTTATAGCATGTGCTTCTTTTTTATCTCGTTTGTCGTCACGCCATGTTTCATCGATGTACATCTTACAGCAATCACTCATAACGAGAAAACATCAAATCCAAAAAATATCCTAGTCTATCATGATGCATTATTTTCCATTTCAATGTAGGTTACCTGGAGAGGGACAAAGCACTAAGACTACGGGAGCACACTACAGGTCGGGATGCAAGGCTTTAGAGCACTGTTGGGAAACAAATGTGCAAATGTCACTGGGAGACAAATTTTCACAATCCGAGACAGTAGCGACATCTGCGATGCAAAACCTAGCTGGGAAACATAATTGCACAATTTCCGGGAGGAAGGCTAGGAAGGGTGTTGTGGAGATGATGGTCCAATCTATGAAATTTTCGAAGGGAGCACTAGGCAGGTCATCCAACTAAGAACTACACAATTTCTCGAGGGAAGACAGTGTGGGTAGCAGGAGACACTGGCAGAAAAATCTGTGCAGTTTTCCAAAGGAGCACAAGGTCGAGCTGTAGGAGCTGATGGTCAAAACTGCACAATCCTTAGAGACAATCTTGGCCCAGATAGTTCTGTGCAGTTACCGAGCTAGTTACAAAGCAGGAAAGAAGGGTTGGGTAGGACAGCTCTGTGCAATTCCTGAGCTGGTTGTAGAGCGGAGAAGAAGGGTTGGTAGGACATGACAGCTCTACACAATTCTTGGGCTAGTTGCAGAGTGGGGAAGAAGGGTTGGTGGGACATCTCTACTCAATTTCTGAGATCAGTGTAGGCCTGGGTCATAGCTCAAGTCATTTCTTTTGGTTGACCAGCGAGAGGCTTGGTGGGAGGTCTTGCGAGAAGCAAAGACTGGATCAGTTTGTGGGAAAACTTATACACAATCCCGGGAGTCAGTAGGCTGGCTCATTTCCAGAATTGCACAGAGTAGGCTACCTGGAGGACAACCTCAAGCTTTGTGCAGTTTTGGGTAGCAGTGCAAGGTCACTGAGATCGAGTCTGGTTGACAGAGGGTTGTCTGGTCGACAAATTTTTAGGAAAATTGACTAAATGTGAAAGCAAGTATATTTGTGGATACATGACAATGTGATCACACACTTAGCATGACTCGACAACAAGATACCTCAAACCAACAAACAACATGTGCTTAGTGAGACTGACTCGAAGGTTGAGAGTGACAAGTGTGACATTTTAAATATGTCTTCGAATGACTGTGATGACACTTGCGCAACGATGTTTAAAATTTTGTGTCCGAGTGTGATTGATGTCGAAAGAGCGAAAACAACTCATACACACAAAGAAAAACCTTCAAAATTTCCAAAACAAACTCACAAGCATGACATAGTGATCAACATGCCAAACGATGACCAGTGATTGATCAAGTGAAGAGGGTGTGAAATCTAGACAAGAGCTCATGGGATGAGCCCGAGTGTTTGCAACCATCAAGAGGGAAAAAACCAGGGAAAGCTCCTAAATTTGGATGCAGGCCAAAAATTTGGAGGGTGTTTTAGCCGCTACAACAACATGTTAGTAGAAGCTAATAGGTTCACAAAAAAAACAATTTTAGTAGAAGTGATGAGATCAACATCTCCACATACAGTATAACCTAATAATGTGCTAAAAGGAATCCAAAAAATGCACTCAAATTCAAAGAAATGTGTGACAATGAACATTGCTCAAACATAGATAGATAGATATAGATATCTATATATATATTATATATATTTATATATATTAGATTTAAGATATATGGTATAATTCCATCGAGTAATTTTCTATTAGAGAGTTAATCAAAAAGGGTTCTTATATCTAATCAAAGAGAGGAGAGTAGGGACGTTCAAGCAAGGCATGAGAGAATGAGGGAATTTGAACAGGTGGTGGCACAGAGGGGAAACAAATATGCATGTAAGCAGAAAATTTGATTATTCTTGTTTTGTGGTGTTAGAGTCGGTCTTTACATCCCTCCGTCAAAGATCATTTCTCTTATTGCATTTCATTTTTAGGTGTCTCACTCGATTCACTTAGTTTAATTCTGCTAGGAGCATGCCATAATCTAACGGAAGGGTCTTGTTATTCATTACGCCTCACGCCTTGCACTGCTGGCTCAGGTCTGTTCATCAATATTAAGTTTTTGAGTCACTTACAGCCCTGTTTTAGTCTTTTGATCAGCAAGATTCATTTCAGTCACTAGGTCTAGGTTTTCACAAATTGTGTCTTCAAGATGTCCAATAATGCCAGCAGGCCAGAGGGAGGTTCTTAATAAGTTTTCATTTCAAATATTATCATCGTCATATGGATGGATTATGACTTTTCTTCAAAACTCTGTTTTGAAGAAAATTCAACATTTTGTTTTTTGTAATAATTTTAAAAACTTTTTCAGTTGTTGAATTCTTCAGGCGCAACCTTGGTCTCCTTTGCCAAATTCCATGACAACTATCCCTATAAAAAATTGCCAAGAATTTCATCATTTCAGTCAAAAAATCAAAAAAGAAATTTAAAAAAACAGAGTTGTATTCAAATGTGAAAAAGTGCCAATGCCAAACATTACAAAGATGGGTTTTGGAGAGTCAAAAATCAAATCCATGTCCTTATAAAGATATTTCCATGAGGATCAATGTCATTTGTATGCCAAGACCAAAGAGAAGCAACTCAAAGCAAATTGGTTGAGCAAGTGCGCAATTTAGGTGAGGTTGGATGAAACTTGGTCGGCGCAGCGCATAGAGCAGGTGGCGCGACGCACTGGAGAGGCGCGCCGCACTGAGAGCGAATGCGCAGTGTTAATTTACACGGGCACGACGCACTGGGATGGCGCGGCGCATTAGGTATGCAACACAACGCATACACCTGAAGGCCCGAAACTGCTTAAAATTTCTCCAAATTGCCCATAACTTGCATGGATTTTCCAGGTAGAGTCTTTATCTTGATGTTTCATCCAATTTTGTGATATGTTATGGCGGTTTATGGATGATAATGGTTGAAACAAAATATCAAACCCTATCATGTCAAAGATTCAAATTAAATGACTGCCTAAGGTTTCAACAAATGTTTGTCACCAAGTTTTTACTCCTTCCATCATTCTCTTCCCCCCTTATTCCATTTTTTTGCCCTGATTTCATTTTTCCCTACCCCCTCAAAGTTACTAAACCCTTATCCTAAATCCCTATTCCCAAGTTTTCAAATCCAAAACCCCTAAACCCTAATCCTATACATAAAATCCAAAATCCTCCCAGATTTCCCTAATTAAATCTATCCCAATAGTCCCTAATCCCTCATATTTGTTTCCTCCATCCTAACGGTCCCTTGTTGCATTTTTTCCCCTTGGTGGCAGAATTCAACCACATCACAAAAGAGCAATCCAATACAGTTTTATACAGCAACATCTATTTCTCCAAGGCAATTTGCATTCAGCAGTTATGTCATCCTATTATGAAGTGGAGACCCAAAGTGACTCACCCATGGAGGGACATGCACCCCGAAGGCCTCATAAAGGTGGCAGGCATGTTAGAGAAGAACCGACCACCCTTACAGAATTGCAGGCCTGCCCTCTTGCCATATCTTGTTTCTAGTTTCAGTCATGTTATGAATTTTGTGAGAAGGTTGCTTCTATTCAAGTCCATCATGAGTTGGCTCTCTTATTTGTATTACATTTACATGGTGATCGAGTTACTTTCACTGGTGTCACTTTCACACTTACGCCATATTCTATCTCATTAGCAACCAGCATACCTAACATTGGAGAACCATGGAATAGGAGGCAGAAGATCGACCAGCAATGTTATGAGCCATATATTAAACCTGGTTTCTTGAGGTAGCTAAAGAGAGTTTTCCCTTTCCGATATCTCAAAGATGAGTATTCTCCACTAATGAAATTAATCATGAAGTATTTCAGTTGTGAAGGTCGCTTCTCTAGATTATATGCTTATCACATCAGGTTGCTCATGCATTTCACCTAGGTAAGGATGATGAACATTCCTTATTTCATATGCTGGAACATAGAGAGGATGACCGCCCTTGTGCAGCACAAGACCCCTGAGCAGCAGTTCAAAAGTATTTGCCATTTTGCTCTCATCAAGATTTTGGTGGTTCATCAGCTTGGATTACAGGGCATCACTTGGGATGATTTCATCTCTTGTGACTTTTTTAGAGTTTAACAGGGACCTTCAGAGGTTGGGCATGAGACTGGTGGACCTTCTCATCAACAAGAAGGTTGTGATCCACACACTGCTACTATGCTAGTTTTCATTACTTATCAGAAGGGCACGAGGCAGTTATTTGCAGCTGCAAAGCGAGTGTTATCTCCATCTAGGGTAGAAGGGGCCTCGCTTCCAACATCAAGACCACAGGCACAAGACCGAGGAAAGAGGCCAATGCAGGACGAGGGGCATTCATGTGAGCGAGAGACTGACTTCATTCTCATTCAGGATGATGTTACAAACATGGGATTGCAAAATGCACATCTTAGAGAGATCATTTGGGAGCAACAGACAGAGATCACAGCCTTGTCCCTTGACTTGGAGAGGGCTAAGTGGACTATGAAATATTTGGAGCAGAGGAACAAACAGCTCGAAGATCAGCGAGCAATCATGGAGTTGCAAAACATCCGCAAGAATCGCCAAGCTGCCCAAAGGAGAAGGATTGAGCTCACTTCATTGGAGCAAGAGATTAATGATGATCGGGAGTCTTAGCTCGAGAGAATCAACATCCACCTGGAGAGATTGCTAGAAAAGGCTGATAGGGTCAAATCATTTTTAAGACACATGGCTTTCCATTATAGGGCGTGCAATATCAGTTCCAAGGCACGAATAAGGAATCTAAAGGCAAAATTAAAGAAGGCAATAAGGAAGCAAAAGAGGCAAAAGGAGCACGATCGTCTTCAGATATTGGCCAAGGCCTCTTTAGCCCAGCATGACACTTGATAGAGAAGTTCCAGCCCAAATTTCAAGAAATTTGGAGCAATTTTTGCATTTTTGAAAATTTTTGCACTGAAAAATAGGTTTTGTCTCCGTATGCGTTGCACCACGTGGCACTCGTTTTTGCTAGAGAGCTCCAAATTTCAAAAAATTTATATGTTTGGATTTGGCATGAAAATTCATGATTTCTGGTGCATGGCCAAGAAGTTTGGGCAAGTTTTGAGTCCACAAGAGGTCAAAACCACTCAAAAAATGACATGACTGCCCCTGTTTTGACACACAGGAAGCAGTCTTGGGAGATTGAAGTTTTGGAGGGGAAAATGGACACCAAATTGAAAACGTCCACTTGGGTTGGAAATTAGATAGGCAGGGCTTTCCAACGAGCTATAATGAGCTCAATTTGGACTTCGGAAGGGCCTCAAATTCAGCTCCAAAGTGGCGCAATGCATAGAGAATCAAGCGCAGCGCATAGAGGATTTTTGTCTCATTTTTCACTGTACAGCTCAGAAATTCGCCCAATTTTGACTAGTTTTGCTTTTTGATGTAATTATTGATCTAGCATGATGTTTTTGGAGGACCATGATGTAATATCGGCACATTTTTACTTGTTCTAGAGGATTCATTCACTAAAAAGTGAAAATTTAATGAATGAATCAATTTCCTACCTTATAGAGGCAAGTTGTTTTGATTGCCTAGATTTCAGTGCTTTGTTTAGAATTGGTTGAAACAACTCCTAGAATGATGAGCTCTATCCCTAGAGGCATGGGAATGAGTTAGGATGGTCTATATCATGTATCTTCTTAGTCATTTTTAGGGTTGGACACTTAGGATTGCTTGGCACATCATTGTACATTCTATCTCTGCATTTTTGGCGAAGGAAAGACCAGGGTTTTGCAGCACTTGTTGGGATCCATGTGGCTCTATGTTTTTATGGTGTTATTCTCTATGTAATTGTAAGTTCATTGATGGTTATGTGTATCATTTTCCCTTCTCTTTGCTTCTGAAATTAAACAAATGAGTGATTAAAGTAGAATTCACTGGATTGTTGTGCTCTACTTTGAATTTTTGTTTAATTTTCAATGTTTTCATCTGTTTGAGGAGGACTCTCGAGACTCTCTTGCCCTCCATGGCTCCTCCCTGGTCTGATACATCCCTTTATTCATTCTAAAGCATCAAAACAATTGCCTTCCTTGCCCCAATCAGAACTCTGCAAAAACTGTGTCACATCCTCAGACCAAAATTTGCCTCTCCCATTTTCCAACTTAAAACCCCCAAAAACTCAATTCCAATCCTTTCACTTCATACCTAGCCTAATATTAGTAGCTATTTCAGTCATCTCAAGCCCCATCAATTATCCTTTGCTGAGATTGACCCAGAGAGAGCCCTCTCCTGTCCTCGTAGGGCTAGCTATGAGGCTGAGCGTGGTTTGATGTGGACCTAGAAGCTTACCTTTTCAGCCTGAGGTAAATCTAGGCTATAACATGTGGCATTGCATTGGTTTAGACCTTTGTGGAAGAAAATGTCTCTTAGCCAAAGGCTCAAGAAAGTTGTCTTTCATTCTCAAATATGAAGCCTTTCTTGCTTGGAGAATTATTGAAATATTTTTGATTCTATGGCTTAGAATTTTTGTAGGTTAATTTTAAAAATTTAATCAAATTTTTGAGCCTATCTTCTCTACAAAGCCATGAATTTTCAGAGGTCATTTTTTATTTTCTAAGGGGGGCGTAAGATTTATTTGAAGGACAAGATTGAGTCTCCTTGGTAGCCATTTGTAATTTTTTTTAATTTAAAACAAATCATGTATTTCCTTCTCCCTTGAGAATAATGCACCTTGAACGTATTCCTTTTGAGGCTTTAATTAGAGGTCAATTTCTTAGTTGACCTCTCACCCAAGCAACACAAAATTGGGGCCTAAGCTCTAAGTTCACATCTCCTCAAAAGAACCGTAGACCTTTGTGGAAGCAAATGTCTCTTAGCCAAGGGCTCAAGAAAGTCATATTTTACTCTCATATATGAAACCTTTCTTACTTGGAGAACTAGAAAAATCTTTAAGAGTCTAGGGCTTATAATTTTTTTAGGTTAATTATAAAAGTTTAATTATGTAACACCCTCCTCCCACATCTACCCAAGTAACTGAAAAACCAAGGTAAACATGTGACAAGAGGCTACTATGTTCAGATTCAACCTCCTATTTGACCTTAAGGAAATGGAATCAACAGAAACACAACATACAAACCTTCCAAATCAGCTACAGGACCCCTGAGAACCATCCCAACACTGCAAAAAGTTAGCCTCTGGGTTCCATTGGATATTTTGATCACTTGACCTCTAGACACTCTCATATTATAGGCCTGCCAGAATTTAGAAGGCTCTGGATGCTCTCATGTTATAGGCATGCCAATGTCCAAGGACTATGTTGTCCATTTTTGTGCCAGTGTCCTTAGGATTTAAGCCACTTTCTCAGGCCTACAGCCCAGGTCACTGCCAAGAATTGAGTGACATCTCAAGAACAACAAAATAATAGGGAAAAAATGATGCAAAAGCAAATAGTTGAACAAGCCCTTAACTAAACCCCTACTAGCCATGACAACAATTTCATAAAACATATAGCAAATATGTAATCTATAGGTTTAAATAACATATTTAAGCATAGAGATATCATACTTATCTGAGAATCGTTAAGAACCATTGTTCCCTCATATCATTTGTTGCATTGTCATATATTAGTTCATAGATACATTATCCATTCATTTACAAGTAAAAACATGATGAGAGCCATACATAGCCACTGTCATAAAACACATACATAACTAGCATAATAGCAACATAAATACCAATGAAATCACATCCATATGATCCACATATGAATCAGTATAATACTCATAGAAATACAAGCAGAAATACCCTTTCATTAATGATGCAAAATCCAAACTTGTGATTAGAAACCACATTCCACCAACCATAGAATGGCTGAGCAAAATCTCTCTTTAGTCATTCACCCCCATGCCATATTCCAAGCAATGAATGTAGGACTCAAACCAAAAGAACCAACTAGGGCATCCCAAGGCTAAAGCACCCCACCCTCATCAATAGAAACCAAGCTTTACTATAATCCATCCCAGATCACTAGGTCAGCACAATAAACATGTAATAATAGGCTTTACCATGATCTCCACCAAATCACCAGGTCAAAACAAACATGGATGCCACCAGATTTCTCCACCTACACCGTGAGGAATTTTCCTATCTCCTAGTCTCTTAGGCTTTACCACAATCCACACCGGACCACTAGGCCCTAAAACGAGACCCACTCTCCAAGATTTACCACATATCTCAAACCTGGGATTACTACGCCCAATAGAGAGAAACCCACCTCTTGGCTTTATCGTATATCCTTCCATTCACTTGCAATGATTCCTAGGCCCACTAAGGCAACAAAATCTTGGATTTACCACAACCCACAGTCTAGCTCAGGGGTCACTAGGCTAGTGGCTTTACCATGATCTATAGTCTAGTTCAGGGACCACTAGGCCATGTGCTTTATCATTTAGAGATCCACCTCACTCAGCTTCAAATCCATCCAGCAATCTGGCTCAACCAAAACATGAGAACTCCATCACACCATGGATGTCTAAAAATGGCAAGGATAGGCTGAAAGCACTATCACACCTAGAAAATTCCCTACCATAACAGCAAAAGAACCACATTCAATACCATGCATGCCAAATCTAGTAAGGAAAATACACATGCAAATCAATACCTACAAAGAACCCTACTGTAGTTGCTTGATCCTTCTCTTCCTTGCTTTCCCCTTCCTTCCTCTTGCCTTCTTTTCCTTTCTTGGTTCAATGTAAAAACTAAGAAAAATCTTGCCCTCAAAACCCTTTTTATCAATGAAGCCTCTATTTTCTTCATTTTCCATTATTTTCCTTCAATTTCCTCTTCACATGCAACCTATGACCTTTCACTTTCCTTTTCTCCTAATTTCCTTTATTTTCATAAATAAATGTGCCAAAATTCCATTTTTCCTTTCCAAAGCCTTTTCCATTTCCTTTGCCAATTTCCTTTAGCCATAATAACCGAAATGAATACCCAATAGGATGTTTTTCCCACCATTCATCTTGGAATACGTGTCCCATCACCATGCCCTTCTATATTTTCACATGAGCTTTTTTAACTAGGGTTGTTACAGAACCCTCTCCCTTAAGGGAACACCATCCTCTGTGTTCAATGACACCTATAACAAAAAATAATGATGAAATCAAAACACACTGCCCGTGGAGCTTTATAACCCATCTCATTGTAGTTTTTAGAATGACTATCTGCTAAAACATGACACACATACTGTTTATTGGAGATTTATAACACATCTCATTACGGTATTTACAATAATAACCACATATACACACATGCACATTTTCTTCGACTAGAAAATAATCATATTATCTATGGAGCTTTATAAATCCAACTTGATACAATATTTACAATAATATACACAAATGCACATTTTCTCAACTAGCAAATAAAAGGATATGATTTTTGCATCCACAATAAGGGAATCCAGAGGCTCACACCTCCACCCTCAAAGTACTAGTGTAACCCCTTATTGTTATTAGTACAACCCCCTTATTATATTGTTATTCCCATGTAGAAGCCCACTATTGTTATTATTGTCCCCTTACATTATTTTTGTTATGTCGGCTCTGATTATATTATGACCCCTTAGACTCCTATATATAGAAAGGAGGTCTTGTCATTTGTAGCATCTAAGAATTGTTCATTTCTGTAATGTAAAGGAGGCTTCCCTCTCAAAGAGGCTGATTTCTAAGGTGTTTATCTATCTTTTCTATCTTTCTGTGAGTTGGTTTCATAACATTTGGTATCAAACCTTTGGATTCTAGGGTTTCGCTACTCTAAAACATGTCAGCGTGGAATTTTCTCTATAACGTCTTTTTTGCAACATTTTAGAATCTACAAAACAAACCCATTTTAGAAGCAATCGTGTTGAATGTCACGTCTGAATTATAGATCTTGTCTTGCTATATTTTCAGATATATGATCTGTGGAAGTTAGGGTTTTTTCAAGCTCCAAAATTTCATCTAAAACAGGTCATCGTGGACGTTTCACTATACCTTGTTCTCTACAAAGTTTCAAAAGCTAAACAAAAAACCCATTTGAGAAGAAAGTGGTCTGAACCTTGAGTCTAAATTTCAGATCTTGGCTTGCTATATTTTCAGATATATGATCTGAGGAAGTTAGGGTTTTTTGGAGACTCCCGCATTACATCTTAAATAGGTGACCTGGGGAAAATCGTCATAAGTTTCTCTCTGAGCATCAGATTAAAATTTAGTCAGAAGGTGTCAAAAGAGGACAAATTTTAGTTTTCTTTGTATCAATTTTAGGTCCTAAGGTTGAAACTATGACACGTGTAACTTCATACAAGTTCGCTCTATTGAACTAGTCTATAATCAAGTCATCGTGGGAGATTTGACATAACTCTTCCATGCAGAATCCAATATTGATAGGACTTGCGGGGTTAGAAAGATCACTCAGAGGGATACTGTAACACTCAATTTCCAGAACTTGGAGATCTGAAATTACATATTTATAGTCGTTTCAAGATCAAGCTCCAAAAATCAAGAAAAAGCGAGATGAGGAAGTTTTATGAAAAGGATCCGGTAAATTGGATACTACATATGGAGAAATATTTTGATCTACATGCTGTACCACTATTACAAAAGGTACGTATTGCATCTAATTATTTAGAACCGAATCAATTTTTATGGCATAAAGGGCTTTTTTCTCGTAAACCACTTGTCATGTGGCCAATTTTCACGGAGGAAATGATAGCACATTACGAGGATACAAAGAGAAACACCTTCTTTAACCAATTGATAGATCTCAAACAAAAGGGTTTAATGGAAGAGCACATTGAGGACTTCCAAAAATTGAATATAAAGGAAAATGATATCCCAGAGAAGCAGAGGATTGATGTCTTCATAGGGACTTTAAAGGATAACATTCAACATGAGGTTCGTCTTTGGGAACCTGATTCATTGGAGAAGGCATTCAGGTTGGAAAGAAAAGTGGAAAGAAAAATTATGGCAACAAGGAAGTCTACCCCTCAAAACTGTAAAGATGGAAGTGTTTCTTCTCCTAGCCTTCCACAACCTACAAGGTTTACATGACAACAATTGGAAGAAAAGAGAAAAAGGGCTTTGTTACATTTGTGATAGCAAATACACTAAAGGTCATAAGTGTGCTGAGAAGAAATTATTTTACATAGATTGTGAAGAGGAGGAAGAAAAGGATCAAGAAACATCAAAAGAAGAGGATATACACTAGGGACCCACCCCAAATAAATAAGAAATGAATCCGGCCATATCTTGTAAAGCATTGGAAATAATTACCACTCCTCGAACTCTCAAGATAGAAGGACATATCAAGAAGAAAAAGGTTCAAGAAGTGAAAGATCACATCGAGAAAGAAGAAATGAATCCGACCATATCTTCTAATGCATTGGCCAGAATTACCACTCCTCAAACTATCAATATCGAAGGACATATCAAGAAGAAAAATGTTCAAGAAGTGAAAGATCACATCGAGCATCAAGAAATGAATCCAACCATATCTTGTAATGCATTGGAAGAAATTACCACTCCTCAAACTATCAATATAGAATGACATATCAAGAAGAAAAATGTAATAGTGTTGATTGATTTGGCTAGTACCCATAATTTTATTCATTGTAAGATAGCCAAGGAATTGAATTTCTTCCTATATCCAGCACCAGAGTTTCAAGTGATGGTTGCAAGTGGAGGAACCATAAATTGCTCTAGAAAGTGCCATAATGTCAAGCTATCCATGGGATAATATGTATTGAATAGCCCAATTCTTTCCATTCCAATGGGTGGTGCTGACATTTTACTAGGAGTCCAATGGCTACAATCTTTGGGTATGATAGCTTTTACCTTTCAAGAACCTTTCTTGAAATTGTTTTTTGGGAAGGAAAGGAAGTTGAATTGAGGGGTATTGAATGGAAACAAAGAAAGATAATCAACTCTAACAGCGTGACAAATCTTCTAAATAAAGAATAACGGGGCGTAATTGCACAATTATGTTCACTAGAGGATCCCACGTCGAAATCGTGTATTTCTCCAGATCTCCAAAACATTTTGGACCATCATTCCAAGGTATTTGAGACTCCCAAAGGCCTCCCACCTATTCATGATCATGATCATGCTATTCATTTGATTCCAAGAAGTGTTCCTCCAAACATCACGCCTTACAGATATCCATATGCCCAAAGGAGTGGGAACTCATTCAAAAGTTGCAGAAGGTCCCAGTTCAAACAATATTGTGAGAACTTGACAAGGAAGGAAAAATCATATTGGAACCTGTAGAAGTCACAAAACCGAGAAATCAACAACTATGAAATAGATCAATTTTAGAGTATCTCATCAAGTGGAAGAACTTACCCATTGAAGATTCCACATGGGAGGACAAGAATTTATACAGAAGCATCAAGAACTACTCAAGCATTGAG
>APFE031369526.1:0-21225 GCA_000404065.3 Pinus taeda | reverse complement strand
AGTATCTCATCAAGTGGAAGAACTTACCCATTGAAGATTCCACATGGGAGGACAAGAATTTATACAGAAGCATCAAGAACTACTCAAGCATTGAGGACAACACTTTTTGAAGGAGAGGGGCATGTTAGGCCCCTATACTACTAGTGTACCCCCTGTTACAAAAGGTATGTATTGCATCTAATTATTTAGAACCGAATCAATTTTTATGGTATAAAGGGCTTTTTTCTCGTAAACCACTTGTCATGTGGCCAATTTTCATGGAGGAAATGATAGCTCATTACGAGGATACAAAGAGAAACACCTTCTTTAACCAATTGATAAATCTCAAACAAAAGGGTTTAATGGAAGAGCACATTGAGGACTTCCAAAAATTGAATATAAAGGAAAATGATATTCCAGAGAAGCAGAGGATTGATGTCTTCATAGGGACTTTAAAGGATAACATTCAACATGAGGTTCGTCTTTGGGAACCTGATTCATTGGAGAAGGCATTCAGGTTGGAAAGAAAAGTGGAAAGCAAAATTATGGCAACAAGGAAGTCTACCCTTCACAACTATAAAGATGGAAGTGTTTTTTCTCCTAGCCTTCCACAACCTACAAGGTTTACACGGAAACAATTGGAAGAAAAGAGAAAAAGGGCTTTGTTACATTTGTGATAGAAAATACACTAAAGGTCATAAGTGTGCTGAGAATAAATTATTTTACATAGATTTTGAAGAGGAGGAAGAAAAGGATCAAGAAACATCAAAAGAAGAAGATATACACTAGGAACCCACCCCAAAGAAATAAGAAATGAATCCGGTCATATCTTGTAAAGCATTGGAAATAATTACCACTCCCCGAACTCTTAAGATAAAAGGACATATCAAGAAGAAAAAGGTTCAATAAGTGAAAGATCACATCGAGAAAGAAGAAATGAATCCGACCATATCTTCTAATGCATTGGCCAGAATTACCACTCAAACTATCAATATCGAAGGACATATCAAGAAGAAAAATGTTCAAGAAGTGAAAGATCACATCGAGCATCAAGAAATGAATCCAACCATATCTTGTAATGCATTGGAAGAAATTACCACTCCTCAAACTATCAAGATAGAATGACATATCAAGAAGAAAAATGTAATAGTGTTGATTGATTCGGCCAGTACCCATAATTTTATTCATTGTAAGATAGCCAAGGAATTGAATTTCTTCCTATATCCAGCACCGGAGTGTCAAGTGATGGTTGCAAGTGGAGGAACCATAAATTGCTCTGGAAAGTGCCATAATTTCAAGCTATCCATGGGAGAATATGTATTGAATAGCCCAATTCTTTCCATTCCAATGGGTGGTGCTGACATTTTACTAGGAGTCCAATGGCTACAATCTTTGGGTATGATAGCTTTTACTTTTGAAGAACCTTTCTTGAAATTGTTTTTTGGGAAGGAAAGGAAGTTGAATTTAGGGGTATTGAAGGGAAACCAGGAAAGATAATCAACTCTAATAGCGTGACAAAGCTTCTAAATAAAGAATAACAGGGCGTAATTGCACAATTATGTTCACTAGAGGATCCCACATCGAAATCGTGTATTTCTCCAGATCTCCAAAACATTTTGGACAATCATTCCAAGGTATTTGAGACTCCCAAAGGCCTCCCACCTATTCATGATCATGATCATGCTATTCATTTGATTCTAGGAAGTGTTCCTCCAAACATCACACCTTATAGATATCCATATGCCCAAAGGAGTGGGAACTCATTCAAAAGTTGCAGAAGATCCCAGTTCAAACAATATTGTGAGAACTTGACAAGGAAGGAAAAATCATATTTTAACCTGAAGAAGTCACAAAACCAAGAAATCAACGACTACGAAATAGATCAATTTTAGAGTATCTCATCAAGTGGAAGAACTTACCCATTGAAGATTCCACATGGGAGGACAAGAATTTATACAGAGGCATCAAGAACTACTCAAGCATTAGGGACAACACTTTTTGAAGGAGAGGGGCATGTTAGGCCCCTATACTACTAGTGTACCCCGTTATTGTTACTAGTACACCCCCTTATTATATTGTTGTGCCCATGTAGAAGCCCACTAATGTTTTTTTTTTTTTTTAAGACTAACCTAAGTACCCACGGGGATTTGAACCGGTGACCTATCGCAAGGAGTGCCTTAACAGCGCACCCATTCACCGTCAATCCAAAGCCCCGTGGGCAGAAGCCCACTAATGTTATTATTGTGCCCTTACATTATTATTGTAATTTTGGCTCTGACTATATTATGACCCATTAGACTCCTATATATAGAAAGGAGGTCTTGTCATTTGTAGCATCTAAGAATTGTTCATTTGTGTAATGTAAAGGAGGTTGCCCCCTCGAAGAGGCTAATTTCTAAGGCGTTTATCTATCTTTTCTACCTTTTTGTGAGCTGGTTTCATAACACCCATCACTGTGGCCTTATATATTTTTACATGAGTTTTTTAATTAGGGTTGTTATAGAACCCTCCTCGTTAAGGGAACACCATCCTCAGTGTTCAATGACACCTATAAAAAAAAATAATGATGAAATCAAAACATACTGCCCATGGAGCTTTATAACCCAACTCATTATAGTATTTACAATGACCATCTACTAAAACATGACACACATACTGTATACTGGAGCTTTATAGCACATCTCATTACGGTATTTACAATAATAACCACATATACACACATACACATTTTCTTTGACCATAAAATAATCATAGTATCTATGGATCTTTATAAATCCAACTTGATACAATGTTTACAATAATATACACATATGCACATTTTCTCAACCAGCAAATAAAAGGATATGATTTTTGCATCCGCAATAAGGGAATCCAAAGGCTCACACCTCCACCCTCAAAGTAATACTAGGATTCACCTCCTTCCCGGGAAGTCTAGAATCCACTGTCAAAGTCAAAGATGCATCCAATGTCTAACACTACAATCCTGTCCCACTTATCCTCTCTATGAATAGTTACCAACCCATTTTTCCAGGGCAGACTCCTAATGTGTATTTAATTCTATATGGCAATTCTAATGACCAAAACAAATATATCCCTAACCTTCCCTTCTCTACTACACAGTCCCTTTGGAAATCACATCACCCCTTCCATGTAGTCACTCACATTCCAAGTTCCTCGACATCCCCTATCCCAGGTAATCCATCCCTTGGCAAGGCTTCCTCGCATCAAAAATTCAAACAACCGAGGCATATACATGCCTCAAACCATCATATCGGTCATAACGTGCTCATGGAAATCAATGGACACTATTGGGTACCATTATCCCATAATGACCCTGCTCATGAAGTGATTTACCAGCATACTGCTACATGTTCCAATTCCTTTTTTTCCTTATTGCTAACTCTTGCAGTCGATTTCAACCACCCAACCAAGAATTTCCGTGCTTCCTGTACCAAGTATATAATTTCCATTAGATTCAAAATAAATTGAAATAACTTCAAATCATACCTCATTGGTGTCCCGTCAATAAGGTACACTTGCAATTATGTTCATTTCCTGTCACAATAAGTCAAACTAACATCTTTGACCAAATCATCATGTATAAATATATCACATTAGGGTACCTCAAAACACAACCATCATAGATCAAAATCATAAATCACATGTAACCATCATAAATCATAATCATAGATCACATGTAATCATCATAAACCATAATCATAAACCAAATGTAATCATCATAGACTAAAATCATAAATCACATTCACAATAAAAATGAAATAAAATAGATACTTTTCTTTTAATCATTCCTTAGCTTCTACCTTTGCCTTTATTCCGTATGCACTTCGAACCAGTTTCCACACCCAAAAAACACCCAGTGCCTTCTCCTCAACCATGTGCACATACACATAATGTGCATCACAGACATACAACCACAATACATGCACTTATACCTGACATAAAACACATACACCTACACCTAATGTACAACACAACATAATGCATATGCCTACATTCCATGTACACCACCACACATACATACACCTACACCCAGTGTACAACATAATACATACATCTATACCTGATGTAGGATGCCACACAATACATGTACCTACACTTGGTGTACAACACAATACAATAAATGTACTACACAGAGTACAACACAATGAGTACACATGTCACGATACCACAACTACACAATGCACGTACATAGTACCTCATGCCCACAACACAACATGTATGATATGCACATAATACCACATGTACACCAGTACCATAGGTACAACATGTACACAATACCACTTGTACACAACATCACCTGCACGACATGTGCACATCATCACATCTACACATCACCACCTGCACAATGCCACATGTACACCACACCACTTGTACAACGTGTACACAATACCACATATACATAGTACCACATGCATGACATGTACACAACACAACATATACACAATGCGATATGCATGACATGTACACAGCACCACTTGCACACAACACCACTTATACAACATGTACATGACACCACATGCACACAACACCACTTGTACAATCATGCACACCACACCATATGTACATAGCACTGCATATCCAACATGTACATAGCATCATCTGTACATGACATTTCATATATGATATGCACACAACACTTTATGCAAACAACACTGCATATCCATATTATGCACCGTACAATATGTACACAACACCATATATCCAACATGTACATAGCACCATCTATACCAAACACTGTATAGTCAATATTCACACAATACTATCTGTACCACCCTGTACATAACATTGAATAAACAACATGTACACACACTATATATACACAACACGGCATGTGCACAACATCATAGATGCAATATGTACAACATATACAACATATGCACAACAGTAGTACCACACATTCAAAACCACACTATCACTACCAAGAAACCTTACTTCAAGTGTCGTATCCATGCTTGTCCCAACATGTATCAAACCACACTTCTTCATTTCACCGATGTATCCCTCATTGTTACCTATCATAACATAGACATAGGCATAATACAAACATATAATATCAACTCATATCCACATGATAATGACCTCATATATTTTTCATGACTACTCTTCTCACTTGATTCCCATAAGACCAGGAACCTCATCATGCCATTCACCTACATAAGCAATCATTACTCCATAAGAATGATCCCTGAAAACCCTGTCGGACAATGACATTGATAAATAGATACAAGGATACATCTACATAAACATTATCATAAAATAATCATGATCCTATCAGATAACGACATACATACACAAATACATGTATACATATATAAACATTAGCATAATCATGATCATAACGTAATTACCAAATAGCATAAGGTCAATGTCAATAGAACTCCCTTTATTTGTACACACATACACAATATTGAGAAAAATCATTCTCAACGTGGCCAAGGCATCTGTTACCTTAAGCACATTTACTTTACCTCTCTTGTTACCTTTCTCATGACTATCCTACCACCGTCCATTTACCTCAATGGACACAACCAATCCAATTAGCAGTCATACACTTGCCTTCAGTTGCCCTTATACATGCACTGAGCTTCATCCAGACCTTACATTACTTGTTGGGTTTCATTTAGATCTCCCTGGGCTCCATTAACTTTCCTCTTTCTCAACCAATTCCCTAGACTCTCAAAATAATAAAAGCAAGACCGAGAAGAAAACCATGAAAGACCAATAAAAATATGACACCACAAATAAAGTGGCATGGCCATGCACAAGATGCAAGAAAAACCACAATCAAGCACAAAAAATCACCAAAATACCAAAATCACAAGACTAACAATAAACACCTTGACTCAATCCCCATGTTTCGCAGTGCTTCCAAAGGAAAACTCAACCTGAGCCTTCTTCAGAATTTCATGGCGGTCTCTTTGCCATGAAATCCCCTATATCATATTTCCATAAACATATAACTGTTAGTGCATAAATCAACATAAAAATACACCAATTACCTTACCTTATTGTGCCAAGTACATTTCCTTGTAATTGAACATGTCCATTCCATCTCTCAAGGGACTCTAATTCCCTTGATAGATCTACCTATA
The DNA here is from genome assembly GCA_000404065.3 of Pinus taeda. NCBI lineage: Eukaryota > Viridiplantae > Streptophyta > Pinopsida > Pinales > Pinaceae > Pinus > Pinus taeda. Next base: position 15,133 of record APFE031369526.1, on the reverse strand, counting down.
ACTAGACACCAACTTTTATACCTGTCAAATACATATTCATGACAATAGCACATATCCACATAATGTCAGACAAAATAAAGGTTAATAGCACTTCCTATATGGAAAGCACTCATTGATTTGGAATTAGGGTTTCCAAACATAACCAAAGGAATTCTTGCCCAATTTCTTTCTTCTATCTTTTTACTTTGTTGGAATTGAGGCTTACTATGTGTTGTCACATCACCCAACTATTAGATATGTAAACACATCAATTATTACCTTATCATGCTAATACCAAGCATGTTTCCTGCACTTTTTTGCGGCCTCAGAATTCTACTGTCAAAACATGGGGGATAAGCACCCAGTCTGAACCTTAAGGCAACTCCTTTTCCGTTTAAAGTGGTGGCTCTGACTGGGGATAATGGGACCAGTTTCCAGTGCGGGTTTTAATATGAGATTGGGTGATTCATGAGTGTTTGCAATAGAATAATTATAATATAAATGACTTATTCTCTGATGCAATTCTCTAACTAACTTATTCTAATATAAACATGTGTATTCTTGTGTGGTATGTTATCTACAAAGATAGCTGCTTAACATGTGATAATAAAGATTGATCACAATTAAACAGAGATGATAACGTATAAAGATAATTTCTTTGACTAAATACTTAGTCAAAGAAATGTATAAAATATATCGCATATATGATGAGTTATATATGAAAATCAAAAAATTAGGCATCATACAAAACTGCAATTAACGCTTAACAAAAACAATAAATCTCACATACAATTCATGAAAGTAAAGTTTTGCCACTAATTAAATGTAAACAAACTAAATCATACAAGATAATAGTAACATATGTGTGAATTCCTACTCAATTGACAAATGACATAGACCAACTTCTTTCTTCAAATCAAATTGTCTTCCAAGAATACAATAGTGCATCAACAAAGGAAAGTAGTCTGATATCTAAAAGAAACGATGATGTTCCATAATTTCACCAAAGCATTCACAAACTTATAATAGTGCATTATTTGCAAAATTTTTTGATAAAATTATAGCCCTTCTCTAAATGCATGAGAAGGGTATAAATACTATTCTAACTAATGTGCAAAAGTATATTATACAAAATTTGAGGAGGTTTCAAACAACCTTCCTCCTAACTAGGTAACCAACTCCAAAAATAAACAGTGGCTAAAAGAATAGAACTAAGAGGATGACTTGATGTCTGCCAACTTGTCCTTCAAATGGCATATATGGGTCATTAGTTGAATTTGAGGAGGTGCTCCAAAATGTGTCCTAAGTTGTCCTGTGGAAATCACTTTGGTGAGAGGTGACATCATCTGCTAAGTCGTGTGAAGGGAACAGTCGAGAGTCATAATCTAGCTATGTGGCTTGACGAGATACTGCCAATACAACTCCCAGTTGGTCCTAGCAATTTTGTAATTGCCTCCCTTTGAGTCTCTACCTTTTCTTGCCAGCTCTTATACAAAGTATTTAAATCGGGAATTTCTTTTAGATTGCCTTCTTTAATCAGGTTGGTGGCAAACACGGTGTGATTCACTGCCTTAATGAGATTCTTTGATACCCTGGTTTCCCTTGCGACTCCTAGCTTGACCTATTTGATTCTCGCATCCCAATCCGTGACAAGAATGTCTTTATCAGTTTCCTTAATCTCAGGTAGATTGGATTTCCTTTCGCCTTCTGATTCCTGCCATTCGATGAACTTAGATATTTTGGTGTTTAAATTGTTAAACTCGATTCTCTAATCGATTGCCTTATCTGTCAGTTGGTCGCTAGTAGTTAGATAGGGAGCAACGTGTGATGTCTTTTGGCATAAATACTCTTGTTGTTTCACCAGAAAGGAATTTAATTCCAGTGCCTCTTTAATAAACTCCTTAGTAGTGGGAACATCCTTGTATCTTTCCATGGCTTGCTGCATTTCTTGGAGCTGCATGTTTTTGGCTGATATATCGGCTTCATAGCTTATTTTTAGGACCTCCATGTCATGTTATAATTGCGCGAGCTGCTCAGCCACTTTCCTATTTACGTTTTCTTTCTCTGCTTCGAGTTGTACAATCCTCTCCTCTTTTTTCCTTAACAAAGTAGAGACTTCAGTAGCTTTGTCCATACTATTCAACGCATATTCTCCTGTGAACTGTGATAGTCTAGTCAAGTTCTTAGCCAGATTGAAAGGAATGTCCTTCCAAACAATGTCCATCGGCTCGTTTCCAAGTGGAAATTCGAGTGTGTCCACCCTTTTCCTTTTTCTCTACCTTCTTACTATAGCCTTGTGGAGAGCGCTATAGAACACATCAAGTGGAGGTATTTTAGTTACTTTCAAAACAATTTATGACTTGGACAAAGCAAGGATAATTTTAGTATGGTGGGACGTTGTTGCTTGTTCCTCCATAGGCTTGGACTACTCATTGATAGACTTGGGCTCTGTATCCTTATGAACATGCAGAGGAGTTTTATATTCCATTGTTTCTTGGGTATTTGTCACTTTAGGAGTGCCTTGCAATTTATGATTAAACTAATCCCAGTCCTGCTCCAAAATACTGCCTTTGACCTTTGAACTGATTTCTGTAGTCGGGGTGCTCATCACTTGTTTCTTAATTGATTTCCTGCTGGACTCAACTGTATTATTTACGTCTTGGGGTTTCCCAGTGTCTGGTGTCTCCTCAGTATTTACTTAAGAATCTACTCGAGAACTAGGACCTTCACTATTAATAGTGACACTTGGTGTAGGCTTATCCTCAGGCTTTAAAAAATGCATTGGGATCACTTCAAGCCTTTCATTTATGAATTCCTGAAATCTTAGAAAATCTTCAGGTTTCAGATTGACCTTAGCCCATTCAAACGCTTGTTCGAAGGATACAACCGACTGTAACAAGTCTTCAAAATAGTTATCCTCATGGTTATATGGCTTGATATTTACTCCAGTAGTACATTATATGCCACTTTGTCTGGATCAAATTGCCTCTTATGCAATGTATGAAGCTTGAGGGCTTCCATGTGTGCTGACTCCTTAGTAGCATGAACAAAATTTTCTAAATCAAAAGAACCGCACTTGACAGGGAAAGAGGACCATAATGACTTCTTGTCGTCTTTGAGAACTTTAGTCAGGCCTTTTCCCATGGCCTGGTAAGCAATCTCTCTTGCTAATAATTTATCAGAAACATATAAAGGAAGGACCTGTGGATCGGCTATGCTACCAAAAACCCTAATGTAGGTGAACAATTCTTCAATAAAATATTTGCCGACAGTAAACAACCTATTACGACATCTTGGGATAACCTGGGGGCTTTCTTATTTAAAATTATTTGATGTAGGGGCAACACAACATCATGACATATCTTATAGAAGTGAGGTATATAATGTGATTCCCATATTTGTTTATGACTGAGATGGATTGGGTAGGGATCCTGTAAGGTCCATTTCCAACCCATGGTTGGAAATATCATGAAAAACATATGGCATCCATAATGTAGGCACTAAAATAGAATTGAGGGAGCTTATGGTAATGGTGGTGGCTAGGTTATCAAATAGGATGGAGGGAAATTCATGATGTGGGAATTAACATAAGCATCAATCAGAGGAATCCATTTTATGGAAAACATAATATTATTGGGTAGCCCATATAATCTACATGACATACCTACTAGTTGTAGGGGTTTTCCAAAGAGCTATAACATACATACCTGATTTTTCATATTTGAATTTTTTGTCCAACACTCTCCAACCCTGAATCAGCTTGAAGGGGTCTAGGTTCTTCTTTACGAAGTTAGCCACAAATGTGTTGTTGTAGATATCCTGAGGGTCAGGTCTGTGGTACATTTTCTCCAAGTCCTCTACTCTAAACGACCCTATGAGCTCCACTCTTGAATTATTTAATTGCCTATCTTCAATGATGAGGTTTTCGATCACCCACCTGATCATATTAGTGTATTGGAGGATTTTAGCTCTTGCTCCTATCCTATGAAGGAAAGAACAGTAAGCATCTCTGTATTGAAGTCTCGAAGGCCTTATTGAGACAGATGTTGCTCTCATGATAGTTATTTTAGTACACTCATCCTCATGACCTCCCAAGATGTTGCACCTCCGGCAGCATTGCAAAATGTATCAGAGAAAATAGGAGCCATCTTTGTTAACTTGGATTCAACAATGGTCAGCTTACTCTGTTTCTGCATCACCTTCCTTAGCGACATGTCTTTTGTAGCTTGCATGAAATAGACAAGATATATCAGTGCAGACGGTATCAGGTAATTAAGACTAAAAGCTTCTCTGAAAAGAATTTGAATTGTGAGAAAGGTTTAATGAGATACTCAATGTTAACTACCCATAACTAGGAAAATGATTATCCTTCCTCGGGCCGCTAAAGATTTATTAACTTCTTAATTTGTTCATTTTGATATTTAAAACGTAATTATTTCACACGTTTTACTGCTCTTAATTGCACATCACAATATTTAAATGGATACATTATAGCGCTACCAGATGCATAAAGCGAAATGCGATTGTGAATATCGCAATATCACATTTCACAAATTGCTAATGGACATTCTAATGGCATAGCTAGATTTCTTGCGAGGTTTGCATAGTGAAATGCGATTTGCAAAATGACAAGGTGTTATTTATCAGGTTATCACAACGAGGGATTTGATCGCAGATTGCAATTTTTTGAAGATGTTTTAAGATGATCACAAAGAAAAGTGTGATTTGCGATTTGCGATGTGGATTTCATCCTTAGTTAGTTTTGCAAGGTTTTGCTAGGTATTTTCTTAGAGTTAGTTATTATTATCCTAAGTCTAAAAATTTAAAAGGGTCCCCATTTATAATTCTAACCTTAACTATTGTGCTTTATAAATGGGGGGCTTGTTTCATAGTACAACAATTGGCAATTCACTTTGGAGAACCAATTATCTTTGAGTAGTTTTTTGAAATTTCTAAAAACTTTCAAAGTAATTAGAGTTATAAGAATAATGATTACATGAGTCATAAGGTAAACAAGATTTCTCTGGAATCATCATTACTTTCTTACTTTACTTATTTGATTACTTTACTCTTGTAGTGATAAAAATATAAATGTCTGGATCAGCCAATAATAAGATTTAAAGTAATATAGCAGGTGCCTTTTGCAGATTAGTTTTTTAGTGTTTACTCATTTATCACATATAGAGCCTCTGCTGCAAGAAGGAATTCATAGCCTTGACAGGGTTATCTTTTAACCAACAATGATTCATTATCCCATATGAAGGAATTTTCAAATCTAAAAATGATATTCACTTGCTTTGAATCTCACTTGGACCTTGTCCCTTTCCTCCTTTTTCAATATAATCTTTTTTCTTTTTGGTTTCTTAAAAGACATTGTCTAGGCATGGTAACCTAATAATGGCAATGCCATTCACTAGTTGTAACTAAAGTGAACAAGCTGGATCTTGATGAGACCCCTTGTCTTCTGATCGAGGAGATCATTAGCTATTACCTTGTTTGATATGCAGTATTGGTAATATCAGTTTAATCATTTCCCTATGAACATGGTAAACAAGCTCTTAATGAGACTTTTTATCTTCTAAGTTTCATATATTTTAGAATTACACTCTAAGAGAGGAAAATTTTATCAGATGGAGTGAATCATTGGTCCTTTTGAGAATTTTGGGTGATAATGATAGATTTTTTTAAGATACTCATCTGCAAAAAGTCCTTACTAGGTTAAAGATTATTTTCTTTACTAATAACAAAACATTAATACTCTATAAAGATAAGAGTTTGTTTGTAGAATAAATGCTTTAAGCAAGATCAAGTTTTTCCAAATAAATCAAGTTTACTTTAGTACTCAAATGCTCTAATTATTTCTTTTAACTCTTAGTTACTTATAAAAGCAGAAAAAACAAAAATATTATCAAATATTTTATTTTGAAAAGCCAAAAGAAAATACTAGTTAACCATTTTTTTCCTAAGAATCCTAAAAGAATATGTTACAAAATTGGAAGAGATTATCTCTTAAGAAAAATATTTTTTCAAAATTTTCCCATTAACGGGCAAAGAATCCTTCTTACCTGACAAGTCTTGTAAAAGAAAGGTTGATTGTCCAATGTTTTCAATGATTTGAAAAGGGCCAAGCCATAGTCTTTGGAATTTGGTATGTCTACCTTTTTCCTCATGTGTTGTGTCCCATTTCAAAACCAAGACACCTACTTCAAGAGTTTTTTGACTAGCAGAAGTTATATCAAAATAAGCTTTGACTAATTGTTGATGATGGAATTGGGTTGCTTTAGCCTTTTCTCGTTCTTCCTCATGCTTGAGAATCTGAAACTGTCTAGCCTGGAGAGAAGAAGAAGATTTCTCATCGATGAATTGTACTAGGGAAAGAGATGGGATTGCTATGTTTGTGGGAAGAAAAAATTCTTTTCCATATACTAAAGCAAAAGGAGAAGAACTAATAGAGGCTTTATGAGTAATTATTTCTCCCATAGAGAAAATGTTAATGCCTTGTGCCAATTCTTGTGATTTTGATCAATAGTCCTTTTGATAATTCTGATGAGGTTCTTGTTTGTTGATTCTACTAATCCAATACATTGTGGATAATAATTGGCTGAATATTTCAACTTGAAACCTTGCTTTAGAGCAAATTATACCATTGTATTTCTAGAAAAGTAAGATGCATTGTCAAACATTAAAGCTGAGGGTAAGCCAAACCTGGTAATTATGTAATGATCAATGATGTCTGTGATGCTTTCTATATTATTTATCTTTAATGCGACAACTTCTACCCACTTTGTAAAATAATCAGTAGTTGTAAGAATGTACCTATGCTATTTGGAAGAGTTAGGAACAATCCCACCAATTATATATAATCCCCATTTTTCAAATGGTTGTTGGATGTTAATTGGTTGTAAGGGGAATGCTGGCTTTATTTCTCTTCCGGCTGTGGTTTGACAAGTTTTATACTTTCTTGCATATTCATGTGCATTCTTAAATACTGTTGACCAATAATATCCTGAATGCAGGATTTTGTGAGCTGTGGTATTTCCCCCGAACTGTCCTCCAACTGGTCCATCATGTAATTCCTGCATGACCTTTTCGGCTTCAAGTTTCTCCAAGCATATTAAAAATACTAAATCATATTTTTTTCTAAACAATACATCATTGACTAGTTCATATTGATTTTATTTCAGTGTTAAAGCTCACTTTGTTTTATAATTAAGATGCATAGGATCATATTCGTTTTTTAGATAAAATTACAAGTCGGCATATTGTGATAGCGTATCATTAAGGCTTACCTCTGGTATTTTCACTTCATTACCTTGATCTTCTTCTAGTGGTAACTAGGAAGCTCTTGTTAACATCCTGCAAAAACCTTGGCCCCTGACAATTTTAGCTGGCTGGATTTCTACATAATATTCTTGAAGCGCAGTCACCCAATTAGCTCTTTTCTCCCCTACCTCTCTTTGGATTAATAATTGCCTTACTACAAGGTAGGGTACAACTATATTTGTCTAGGATTTAAGAAGAAAAGGTTTGAAATGTTTCAAAGTTTTAAAAACAACAAATGCTTGTTTCTCGATAACTGAATAATTTAATTCGGCACCTTGCAAGTTAGAACTGAAAAAAGAGATAGGTGCCTGGATATTTTCATTGTTCAACTATGTCAAAACTGTTGCATATGAAGTATCAGATGAAAAAGTATATAATAAAAAAGGTTTAAGAATGTCAGGAGTTGTCAATGTAGGAGCATTAATAATGGCTTTTTTAATCAACTCAAATGACTCTCTTTCATCCTTGTTCCATCTAAAAACTGCATTTTTTCTTGTCATTGCTTGAACGGGTAGGACGATTTGTGAAAAATCTGGAATAAATATTTTTACAAAATTTATTTGGCCTAGTAATGATTGCATGGTTTTTTTGTTGTGTGGGAAAAGAATCTTTTCAATCTCTTGGACTCTATCAGGATCAATGTAAATTACTTTATTGGACTATAAAACCAGGGAGTTTTCCTTTTGGTAAAGAAAAATAAGATTTTTTGGGATTTAAGGAAATGCCATATTTCTTGCATCTTTCGTAAATGTGCTTCAAGTCGCTTAAATGATTGTTCCTATACTTAGAATAGGCTGTAATGTCATCCAAGTAAATAAAAAATCATTTATTAATTAGATCTTTAAAGGCAATGTCCATAGCACGTTGAAATGTGGCACCAACATTAATGAGTTCAAAAGGCATCTTCTGATAGGCATACATTCCCCACTTGGTCCTCAATGTTGTCTTTAATTTGTCATCTGGATGCACAAGAATTTTATTATTTCCTAAGAATCCATCTAGAAAATATATTAATTAGGAACCTGCAACTGATTCCAGTATCTATTCCATAGTAGGCAAGGGAAAATTATCTTTTTGACAAGCTTTATTCAGATTTCTAAAATCAACACAACTCCTAATATCACTGTTCTTTTTCCTTACGGGTACCATATTTGATACCCACTTAGAATGTCTAACAAGGAAGATTATTTTGGCTTTCAGACTCTTGTTTAACTCATATTTGATTTGAATCTCAAGGTTTGGGTGAATTTTTTGAAGCTTCTGTTGAATTGGCTTTTCATTTGAAGTCATAGGTATGGTATGTTGAATTACAGAGGTATCGTAGGTCTTGAGATCTGCGTAATCCCAGGAAAATACACCTTTGTATGTTCTCAACAACCTAATGGATGATATTCTTTCTTCAAATGATAGGCCAAGACCTAGGTTGACATTTTGAGGTTTTTCAATTGACCCTAAGTTTACTACTTCAAATCTCAAAGTAGAACTTTGAGTTTTGGAGTTGGTAATTTTCTTGAACCTATCCTTTAGATCATAGAGATATTCTATCTTAACTACAGACTTTGGGATTGGGTTTTCATCATGATTATATTTTATTTCTATATAATGTTCATGTTCATCTATGATTTGTTCTTCATACGACCCTTCTAATGTAAGGAAATTAACTATATCTACATCGTTGTTGAATACTCTCCAATTTGTTACCTTATCGGGAATAGATGGCCTGTATATTAACTCTATTGAAAATCTATTTGGACTAAAGTCTTCTGAGGGTATAAGACTGGATGCCACATTAGCAAGTAAGTCAGCACTTGTGTTTTGCAGTCTAGGGAGTGAAGAAATGCTAAAATCATAAAAATGAGAAGTCAAATTATAGGCTAATGATTGGTAATGTTTAAGGTGCCTAGAGACACAATGAATTATATTTCTCACCTGCTTCACAATTATTTCAGCATCACCATAGACTGAAAGTATTTGGCATTAAGACTGATGGCTTTATACAATCCTTGGATCAATGATTCATATTCAGCAATATTATTAGTGCATTGGAATTCAACTCTACAATCTAGTATGGTTTTCTCTCCTTACATATTGATTAAAATGCATCATGTGCTTGTGCCATCCTCAGATTTAGAACTGTCAAAATAGAGAGTCCAGAACAAAGAATTACTTGAAACTTTATCTACTAAATTAGACATTTGGAAGCATCTGTTTGTGAAAAAATTTTGATTTGAGAAACTACAGTGTTATCTGGAAAGGGAGACCTCTGAGCATTAAAGGAACCCGAAAATGACTCGGCTGAGTAATTTCCAATGATATTATTGGTGAAGGCAACAGGTTCATTGCTTCCCTCAAGGTTGGTAACTGTATATTTCATGAATTTCTCTCGGTCTACCCTAATTTGGTTTGGTTTACCATTGTGTGGCAACCACATGTGAGACCAATCAGTTGAAAAATAATCGTGCAACTTTTCAAACCAATCCCTACTGATAATTAAACCATAAAATTCAGGGATATCAGCCACCAAAATATCGATTATTTGTGAAACTTTTGGATTAGAGGAAAGCCTAATTGAAACTAATGCTATCTCTTCAAGCACCTCTACTTTTGTCCTATCTAACAGAACTATGTGTACCACATATTTTTGAGACGTAATGTTCAATTTGGTATACACTGATCTTGGAATTATATTTGAGGAGGCTCCTAAATCAACAAGGTAGTTATGAACATTCCTGTTGAAAATTTCATAAGTGAGTAGAAATAGAGGAAAATGAGAAATAGACCTATCACCAATTAGAATTAGATCTGAAGGATCTACTTTGTCTGAGGATGAGGGAGGTTTTCCCATATCATAGGTAGCTTGAGTAACTACAGCAGATGGCAGAGGAGATACAGGAACTTATTTCAACTCTCTTTCTAGAATTTTTTGTTGCTACTTGAGTTTAGTGAGCTCATGTAATGAGATGTTTGCTCTAGTCTTTTTCATGTCTTCAACTATATTGTATTCTACTGTATTTGAGATTACCAATGTTTTTTAGGCATTTCGGGAATCTAGAGGAATGGGATTGGTTTGGCTAGTATTAGATTTCTTAGCTATTGTTTTTTCCTTTGCAGGAGTGGCAGTTTTTTGTTTTTGATTTGTGATATACATGTCAGGAGAGTTTTTACATCTTGTAGTCACTGGCATTGCTTGTACCTTTTCTTCATTTGGGAGGATGAAATCCCACATTCCATTTAATTCAATTTCTTCTTCCATTTCAGCTTCCTCTTCGTATGGTGAATCTTCTTCTTATTCTTCTTGATTAGACTTGGGATTTGAAATGGTGTTTGGGGGTTGTGATGCAGAAGAAGGGTTCCTTTTGAATGAGCGAAAAAGTTTCTTGGGAGCAGAGGATTCTGTGACCTGTTTTTTGATTTCGACCATTCCATTAGACATTGTTTTTAACACTTTCTGAAGGCCTTTAAGATTGAAAGGGTCCTTTGAAGTTTTCTTCTTAGAGTCATCCTTTAATGTTACCTTCTTTGACTTCCTTTCGTCTATTTGTGATCTCTTTTCCAAAGCTATAATTATTCTTTCTACAAACATGGCTTCTTTCATGTTTTCTACAAGGCTAGCCTTCTTGGCTCTATCTACAAAAATTGTAATATTAGAAAGAAGAGATGATATATACCATTCTATTTGTACATCTGAAGCAAGTTTAGAGGCAGTTGGGATTTTATTTAGAAATTTGTTAAATCTGGAGTTGAAATCTTTGATCTTTTCATCTGAATTAGCTTTCAATTTAAAAATATCATTGATCAAGGATGTTATGGTCCTATCATTACCAAATTTTGCAGGAAATACTTCTTGATAAGTATCCCAGTGACTAATTAAACCACTGGAAGGGGAAAATACCAAGACCTGGCAGATCCTTGGAAAGTATAAGGAAACAGTCTAATTACAACATCTTCATGTGCGACCCCATTAAGATTCATGGCTAACATAAAATTATTTAGATAATCTTCGGTCAGGATAGTATCGTCAGAATTGTACTTAGGTAGCCATTTTTCTGGGTTTGTTGGGAGTGAAATTGGATTTGCAACTAGGATAGCACCATCATTTGTCCAAGGCTGATTGGCCATAAATTGAGTTGGAGACTGAGAAGATGGGAAGGTCGATCCAGAAGTAAGTATAGATGGTGAAGAAATTACTACTGGGTTAGTACTACTAATGGTAGTACTAATTGGAGAAGTGGATAGTTGAGAAGTCGTGGATCGAATAGAAGTGAATGGGGAAATGAATGGATGGAAAAGTGATGTGATCCCGCTGGTATCTAATTCAGATCTTGATGAAGTAACTTTCCTATGTCATGGAGGGATGGGGAACTCGAAAGTGGTGACCCCAAGCCTTTCACTTTACACTCTAGTCAATACACCAATTTTTTGTAATAAGGAGGTAACACTTTCATCAGAAACTTCGGGTCTCTCTGGTTTCGCAGAGTAATGTGCAGTTCGAAGGCTACCTAGCGTGACTTCAGACTCTGTCTAAAGCTATAAATCAAATAACACTAACAAGAAAACCAGTTCTTCCGATTATGGTCGCCACTATGTTAGCGCTCAAATCTACTTTAGGCTGAAATAAGGTAAGACTCAAGGCCACATCAAACCACGCTCAGCCTCGTAGCTAGCCCTACGAGGACAGGAGAGGCCTCTCTCCAGGTCAATCTCGACAAAAGATAATCAACGAGGTCAAGATGACTGAATTGATGACTAATTTTAGGCTAGGTATGAAGTACAAAGACTGTGAATTTGATTTTTTGAGGTTTTTTTGAATTCAAGGGAAAGGAAATTTTGGGTGCGGGGATGAGGCACAGTTTCCACAGAGGTCTGAATGGGGCAAGGAAGGCGATCGCCTTGATGCTTTTAAAGGGAATGAATGGGTAGATCAGACTGGTGAGGAGCTAAGGAGAGCAAGAAGGTTTCAAGGATTCTCCTTAAATAGATGAAAACATGGAAAATCAAACAAACTTAAAGGCAGAGCATAACAAATTATGGATTCTACCTTAATACTTCATTTGTTCAATTGCAGAAGATGAGAGAAGGAAAATGATACACCTAACAACTTACAAATACTGAAAGAAGCACACCATCAACACATAAAGCCACATGGATCCCAAACAGTGCTGCAAAACCCTAGTCTTTCCTTAGCCAAAAATGCAGAGAAAATATGTACAATAGTAAGCCAAAGCAATCCCAAGTGTCCAACCTCTCCAACCTCTAAAAATGATTGAGAAATTACATCATATAGACCATCCTAACCCCTTTCATTTCCTCTAGGGGTTGAGCTCATCATTCTAGGAGCTGTTTGAACTAATTCTAAATAAGGAACTGAAATCTAGGTAGTCAAACAACTTACCCCTATATGCTAGGAAACTGACTCATTCATTTAATTTTCACCTTTTAGTGAATGAATCCTCTAGAAAAAGTAAAAATGTGCCAAAATTACATGATACACATCAAATTACATCAAGCTGGGTCAAACATCACATCAAGAGGTGAAACTAGTCATAACTGGCCGAAATTCAGAGCTGGAAGGTGAAAATTTGACCAAAAAACTTGTGCGCCGCGCGCCTGAGCCCTATGCGCCGTGTGCCTTTCCACCTGTTTTTGGGGCACTTCCTGGCATCCAAATTGCACTACGGTTGGCTTGTTGGAAATCCCTGGATGTTTACTTTCCAACCCAAGTGGAATTTTCCCATTTGGTGTCCATTTTCCCCTCCAAAAGTGCATTCTGCCGGAGGTACTTCCTGCTGGTGCAAAAGGTGGCAGAAAGGTGATTTTCATGGTGTTTTTCAGCCTTTTGGTCACACAGAACTTGATGAAATGCTTTGGAAATAGCTGAGCATGTATAATTCATCATGACAAATCCAAAACTACAAGCCATTTGTGATTTGGACCTCCCAATGTTATGGGTCGCACGCGGCGCCCTACGCGTTGAGCCAAAGACCCTGTTTTGCAAGCCAAAAATTTCAAAATGAAAAAAAATTCTCCGAATTTGCTCAAATTTGGAGTGAAGACCCTCTATCATGTATTGTGCCCCGCCAATGAAGCCTCGGCCAAAATTTGGAGTGGATCGAGTTTTTTCCGCCGTTTTAGTGCCTTGCTCAATCGCCTCTTTAGGATCTTCATTTTTGCTTTGCAGACATGCAATACAAGCCCAATAATGATTTTTCATATGATGAAGCATGTATTTGTCTCTATTGGCCTTTGCCAACAATTTCTTCAGATGAGCGTTAACATGTATGAGCATAGACTCTCGATCAGCCTCTATCTCCTGCTGAAATGGTTGTCATCTCATTTAGGCTTCTTTGGGTAGCCTACCGGTCTTCACGGATGTTTTTCCACTTCTATGAGGCCTCCGAGGTGTATTTTCTTCCGTGGTTGAGTCGCTTTGGGTTTCCACCTCATAGTCGGATGAATGATCATATGACATGATTGATGCTATGAAAACTGTTTTAGAAAAGTGAATGCTAGTCACAAAACTATGTTGGACTGCTGTTGTGATATGATTGAAATCTGCCTACCAAGGGGAAAAATGCAAAAAGGGACTATTTGGAAAGGGAAAATATGAAGGGATTAGGGGATATTAGGATATATTTTGTTTAGGGAAATGTAGGAGGGTTTGGGAGGTTTATATAAGTTAGGGTTTGGGGTTTGTGCATTTGGCAATGGGTGGAAGGGAATTGGGGATAGGGGTTTAGTAAGTTTAGGGGATAGGGAACAATAACATTCAAGGGGAAATGGTATATGGGAGACGGGAATGATGGAAAAAGGGAATAATGTGATGGACGGGGAGCCTTGGTAACAAAACGATGAATGTGCAACCCTTAACAGCAGTTGGCTTGAGGATTTTTAGAGGTAGGGTTTGGATGTTTTGTTTCAAACATTTGGAACCATCAACCACCATCACATAACACACAAATGGATGAAACAGTGGGATGTCGACCCTACCTGGCCAATCCAAGCAATTCAATGGCGATTTGGAGCAAGCTTTTGAAGTTTTTGGGCTTGTTGGCTGTATGCGCCGCGCGCCTGCCCAATGCGTCGCGCCAGTGTATTTTTACACTGTGTTTTTGTGCCTGATGCACCGCACGCCCCTGATGCGCCACGCCAGTGTATTTTTACACTGTGTTTTTGTACCTGATGCGTCGCGCGCCTGCCCAACGCACCGCGCACCACATAGGGAATTTTGCAGGAGGCTTTTGGAGGCCTTCCTATGTGTCCAAATTGGGCGCAGGATAGCGTGTTGGAAAGGTATTTGAGTCTAATTTCTAACCCAACCAGAATTTTTTAATTTGGAGTTCATTTGCCTTGTCAAAAATCAAATCTCCCAAGACTGGTCACAATGTACCAAATGAGGCTGCCTCAAGGCAGAGTGTTGTTGCAGTCAACTTTTGAATGCCTTCCTCAACTCCAGATTGAGCTCATGATAGCTTGTTGGAAATATCTTTGTGTCTAGTTATCATTTGACTCATCAAGAAAGTCATTTGGCCAACCAAGCTAGGAGAAAACTTTATTTTTCCAAGGTCACTTCAGAGGTGCATCAATTCTCTCGAGGCGATTGTATTTTTGAAATTTCTCTAAAACCATGATACCTGTGTAAAAAGTGAGGGAGGGTTTTCTTCTTTGGCATGTCTTGGACAAAAACCTCTCTCATTTTTCTAAAATTCATCTTTGATTGCTCTGAAACATCTTTTGAGTGAAACTTATCCCGATGTGTGAAACAAGGGATTTTGTCGAAATGAAGTGAAATGAAGGGGATAAGGGGCTTCTAAATTCTTGGGGAAATTTTTGG
>APFE031369523.1:69892-91908 GCA_000404065.3 Pinus taeda | reverse complement strand
ACTCCTATATATAGAAAGGAGGTTTTGTCATTTGAACCATCCAAGAATTGTTCATTTATGTAATGTAAAGGAGGTTGTCCCCTCGAAGAGGTTGAATTCTAAGGCGTTTATCTCTCTTTTCTATCTTTTTGTGAGCTGGTTTCATAACAATAGAGCTCATTCTCCAAACTCATTGTTTGACCAATATTGTTGACAATATACAAACCAATTAGGGCATCATACATTTTCTTTGAGGAGTAGGATTTGCAATATATGGGATCAAATGGTCTCTAACATAATCTACAATGATAATGATAATTGTGATATCAACTTTCTCAATTTTTCTTTTTTATTTTTCCTTTTCAGGTTTAATGACCTTTCCTTTCACAATATCCAAGAGATGCTCCTTTGCAAGAAGGAGATCAATCCTTGTTTTTCAAGCCCTAAAGTTTATTGCTCCTTCTAATTTATTTTCTGCCTTCATATGAGAACCCATAGTCCTAGATAAGCAAATAGATTGTAGCTACAAGGTTTTTCTCAAGAGTGATCTCTTACCAAAGCTTCTTTAAGAGTGATTTCAATGTCCTTTTTGTCACCTAAGCTCTAATACCATGTTGAGATTTCAAGTGCAATAGATACAAGCACACTATTTATGAAATAGTGGTAATTACTTCTAATGATATATATCTTCTTTTAACAATTCCAGTTTCTCATTAAGCTATTACACTTAAAAAATTCAACCATAAACCATAAAGACAACATAGGTCACAAGCACAAAGAGAGCATAAGATTTTCCTTGGGAAAACCCACTTGGGGGAAAACCCATAGACCTTTTTCTTGGAGGAATTCTTCAGTTCAATAAGAGATACATCTAATGTTGTTAGTCAACTATGAGGTCAAATTGATCAACAAATCTTATGGTCAAAATTAGTCCACAACCCTTAAGTCAAGCCTTCAAATTGCCTTGCAACTCAGCCCTGCAACTTCAACCTTGCAACTCAGCCTTGCAACTTAGACCTGCAACTTGGCCTGCCTAGAAACTGTTGCCCATAATTCACACGTGTGCAGTGTAGAGAGAGAAATGCGAGCTAGAGAGAGACGTATCTTTGTCCTTCTTTTTCGTTCGTCTTATCCTTCGATTGGATTCCCAAAATCTTCTTTCTTATGTGAGGTCGAATGGTGCCTTTGTGGAGGAGGTTGAATGCCTTTATATAATGTTTTGCATTCGCGAATGGGTGTCTCTCTTCACTGGGGCTGAGTTGACTTGAGGGAGGGCCGACTTGACTATTTTAGAGCCAAAAATTCAAAATTCAAAATTTTCTCTTTTAAGTCCATCATTAAGAGCCTGTCTTACAAATTCTTTATACATTACAAGAGCGAAAATATAAATTATGAAGACCAACCATAACTACAAAATTCAACAACTCTTACTAATTTACCCACTTATTATCAGATATTAACCTAGGGTTGAGGTTAAATGTCATTCATCTATAGTGTGAAGCTCTGCACATTTTACCTTGAAATTATATGAACAAAAGGAGATCCACTTCATAGACAACACATGGTGTAGGTTTAGTACAATCATAAACATGATTTGTGACCTATATGAGTGTTGAATATGCAATGTTGTCATTATATTGGTGTACACAATTGAACCAAAACTTACACACTTAAACAATAATTATCCAAGTCCTTCACGTAAGCGTTCTTGAGCAAAAGGTAACATTGCAATTGGGATTTTGTATTTGGACTTCAAGTATGGGGCTAAGATAGGTTGTTCGAAGAAATGACATGAGATTGATTATTTTCCTTAAATGTAAGAAAACAACTTAACGATCATTTTTTTGTTAGCTTGATCCATAGGAGATTTGACCATTATATTTCTTGGTTTATATCATACTTCATAACACAACTATTGCCAATTAATGCCTTATATGAGCGATTAACAATGTGAAATTTAGAAACATCTCATAAAAAAGTTTTTTTTTTTACAAAATTTTATTTCTATGTATAATATCCTAAGTAAATATGAATAAAAATTAAATAAATAACCTTGGGTATTTGAACTTTTTGCTGCTTAAAATTGAAAAACCCTTAACCTAACACCTTTCTCTTCCACCCCTCCCATGGAAACACCACAACATTAATACTACACGGCTCTACAACAGTGTCAATCGCTGCAACATATAGTTGAATTACCGAACCTAGGGCAAGAAGTTAGGGCTTTTGCGGACGTGAAAGTGGAATAAAACGCGTTCTAGTAGTTGGTGCATCCTTCATATACTTACATTAGGGTTTAAAGACAATCCAGTGTTGCATACAACGGAGCGAAGTAGAAGGAGCGGCAGGGCGAGGAAGGAGCGAAGTCATACCAGTTAATACGGTACCTAAAAAAAACCCATTTCAATGTTTCCTCTTATTTCTGATGATTTTGTATGTATTCTAGTAAGCTAGGGTTTATAAGCCTTCAACAAATTTCACAATTACAGTAGGGTTTTGGTGAACCAGGGTTAGGTGTCTTTTAGAAATTTAGACGTATATGAATAAGTCTTCTTGTTTTTAAGAGAACTATATGGCTCACTTATTTACCACTTGAACATAATCTGCCTGTTGTTATAAAAACTGATGAGGTTTTAACATTTGTGTTTTCTTACACACTGATCTGTCTTGAGTGCCTTAAATCTTTACAATTACAGAGTTTGCGAGGTCGAATTTGGTGGTTTTTTTGATCGAAGATGCCTCACTCTGCAGTCTGGAATTCTCATCCCAAGAAATATGGGCCCGGTTCCCGCACCTGGTATGTATAAACATTGATGGAACTATCTTTTACAGTAGAAAACAGAGAGCTGCAGCCTCATCATTTGTTTTTACTAGAGCATTTTTAACGTATTGAATATTGTGGCGAGGTATGTTCTCTTTAGTAGCCCTAATTCTATGAAATAGATTTTCTCATGGTCTCTTTGTGGCTTTTCTATCAGTCGGGTGTGTGGCAATCCACATGGCTTGATTAGGAAATATGGTCTTAATTGTTGCCGACAGTGCTTTCGCTCTTATGCCAAAGACATCGGATTTGTTAAGGTATATGTTCTATTTGAACTTTTTTATGCTTTTCTGGTCACGGCCTCTTCTATATTATTCAGTAATATTGGACGTTTTAGTATGGGTATTGTTTGAACTTAAGTCACATTATGGGTGCTGAATACGGCAGTAGAGAACTTTTTGCGACTGAAGTCTCTCTTGTAAGTTATTTTAATTCAAAAATTGGATTGCGTCTGCAGTATCGCTAGGAGAGATGGAATTCGTTGGTGAAGGCGGTGCAATGTTGGCAGTGATCTTTCCCATTATCGAGTCAATTGAAATAATTCAATTAGAAATAGGGGTTTTGGTTTATTGTTTATTATTATGTTCAAATTTCATTCTTATTTCAGAACTTACGGATGAAAAGATTGAAGTACTTCATAATTTATCAAATTTTGTCAAGGCTGATTCAAGCTGATTTATAACTCTACATAAAGGTTATATATGTAGAGCTTTAGTAGACAAATTTTCTGAAGTTCATTGAGGAATAGGATCATAATTTGTGGTTGATTTAAATCATTGGTTAATTGGACAACGAAATTATTTAGTTTCTGTTCCAAAATCCACTATGGAGAATTTATGTTGTGCTCTTATGATTGATCGTCATTTTTTCAATCTCCTTTCTCTATTTGCAATACCGATTTTACAATCCATTTATCATGTTCGTTTTGTTAGAGGCTCCTTTTCAACTAAACTTTATTTTGTAAAGGTAATCATTTTGACATCTATTCTCTTTTTATGACTGGATTTTAAGCATTTAATAATGGTACATCCATCCTGATTCCTTTGGTTATGTTGAAAATTTAAAGCAGGAAACTTTTTCGTCTATAAAGAAAATATATTGTATAATGCAACTGTAGGGAGCTTTTGGAAGTCAGAGGCAACGGAGACATGCATGAAATAACTACGTGCTCATTTTCTCATTGCCAAGAGAACTAGACATGTCTTACGATGTCCTAGTTGACTGTTCCAAAACATATAATTGGTTTATGAATTTGTAGAGCCTACGAACAAAATGCTCAATTGTTCCAGAAATCCAGAACAGAGAATGCCGATATTGTTTTAATTTACCTTTTTGCATCCTTCTGTCTTCGGCTTATGCTCCCATAAATCATGCTATTTTACCATTGGTGGAGCATCATTTTGTTTGAATTTGGTTTGATCTCCTTTGGAACCAACTTCTTTTTTTCAAATTGCAATGTTGCTCTGTGTTTGCTAATTTTTCTTTCAATTGCTTTACATTATAAAGTATTTGAAATGGCATTTACCACCCATTGCCAGAGTTAAGGGATAAATAATGATAGTAAATATTTTTCAAATTTACACAACCATCCCTTTGAGGATGATTGGATGAAGGGGTGGGCGGAGGGTAAGGGCTTGTTCAAAAATGCACACCCAATTGTCCCATGTGTGGTTGTCCTGCATTTGTGTTGATCTTTTAGTTAGGGACAAGCCCTTACACAGTTTCCTACCTTCACCTCCCTCTACCTATTTTTCCCCGGGGGATGGGGTGGGTGGTGGAGGTGGGGAGGGGGGTGGTGTATTTGTGTTAATCTTTGACTGGGGACCAATTCCTTGGTTGTACTGATAAACAACCTGTTTAATTTAGTGATCTTTTAGTTAGGGACAAGCCCTTGGGCAGTTTCACACTTTCACCTCTCTACCTATCTTTCAAGGGGTAGGGGAGGGGTTGGTGTGTATTTATGTTGATCTTTTAGTTAGATTTAGTTAGGACCAATTCCTTCGATGTACTGATAAACAACCTGTTTTAATTTAGTGTCAAAGAGTAACTCCTTAACTCAAATTGGCCTTTCAATTGATACCACTCAAGTTGACCTTTCAGGGAAAACCCAAGGCCACTAAAACTGTTGCCAGGATCAATCACCAATGGCAATACGGATGGCTGTTATATGAAACCAGAAGTTATATGTTCTAATATTACTTTAAATTGCCATTGTGGTTGAGAAGTCAAAGAGGTTTCTGCCCTCCTATGGAAGTTAATTTGAACATGCTATGAAAATTAGCATGTGCATGCCTCCAAAGTGAGAAGAAACTTGTTCATTAGTTTCAGAGTTGTCCTTAAATCGTGTATAAGATTTAAGTTGAGTTTTTTTTTTTAACCTTGTTAAAGAATAAAGTTTATCAGTAGTCTCAAATGTATAATTTGCTTCCCGAGTTGAATTTCTTTTTATCACGAGTTAGTTGAATTTGAGCATTTTGTGATCTGTTGTTTGTATTGAGCAATTCTGCTGCCTGGGTTGATTTTCCTCTCATTGGTGAACAGTTGAACTCGAATATTCTGCATCTTAGTTGAACTTGAGCGTTTTGTGATCTGTCGTTTGTATTGAGCTGAACCATATGCACTTAAGGTTGGCATAGTCTGCCTTCTAGTCTTGATTGAGACAAAAGTTGATAGCTGCATTGTTTATTCTGCTGCCTGGGTTGATTTTCCTCTCATTGGTGAACAGTTGAACTCGAATATTCTGCATCTATCATTTCTTAGAACCATATGCACATTGCACCTGATGTTAATGTTTAGCATTTTTCACACTTGTGGATTGTTCATTTTGTGATTGATAGAAGAGTTGTATTTATTATTAGTCTTACCTGTCGTTGTAATTAATCATTATCCCTTCCAACGCTGTCTTGCATTAGAAATAAGGGAAATACATTGATTCTTTGTAATATGGGAACAAGGAGACTGGGTTGATTTTTTGAAACATGGGAACATGGGGCTTCAGGATCAAGGAGCCGCGGGTGAAAGTCTATCCATGAAACAAATATTTCTATCCATGAAACAAATATTTCTTTCCATGAAACAAATATTTTTTGTTGAAGGAGGCTGACAAAGACCTTTTTATATCAAATATTGTATTCAGGCTTTTCAGCCTTTATTTGTTTTCTCATAGTATTTCTATTTTAAACACCAAAGAGAGCTAGATACTGTTGAACTTTTTAGGTTTGCAAATACTGGGTTTTCTCCAGATTCCCGAGGAAGATAAATCCGGTCTTTTGAAGAGGTGGAATTGGATCTTTAACAGGTGCTATACCTTTGGGATTTTTGCCCTGCTGCTACGAATCTTGTTTTACAAGATTTTTAGAGGGTTGGCCATTTTTTTATCTGTCATTGTCTTTTTCTTCTCTAGATTGGCTTCCAAGGACCATTTTCGTTTTAAGGGACTGTTTTTGGCTTCTTCACGCAATGTTTATTTCTATGCAGTAGTCCTTCACAACACAACACATCTTGTGGTGATGGGGATTGTTGATTTTGGTAAAGTTTCCCATGAAATTCAGAGTACACGGGGTTATCACCATCTCATGAATGATGAGGGAGTTTTTGCATTCTTATCTAAGTTGTAGTTTTGATCTTTAGAAGTGTGAATAAGTTAAAAAGATGTTAGGTTAAGTAATTTGACACGATGAAGAGCCAACTGTTCCAAAGCCAGGGCCTCTCTTCTCATTGACAAGAAGGTTGTTCTTTTCTGTAGAAAATAAGTGGTTTTTTTTATGGGAACGGATCTGAGTTTCAGAGTTTTGATGTCCAGAGCCCAAAGGTCTCTCTTCTCAGTGACAAGAAGGTTGTCTTTCTCTGTAGAAAAACAGGTGTAATTTTGTGGGAATAGATCTGGGTTTCAGAGTTTTGATGTCCTTCCTGTCCTAGCGCTCAGAAATATAGTTTTGAAGATAATAAGCAGAAAACCCGAACACCAATAAATCAACACTCTAGACCTCTCTTTAGAAAATCAGAACCTTTGGTACAATAACGCTTAGTTTGGGGAGGGATGGCTTCTTATTATGAAGTGCAAAAGTGATTTTATACTCTTCGGAAAGCACTGAACTCTTCTCAGTGACAATAAGGTTGTCCATTTCTGTAGAAAAATAGGTGTATTTTTGTGGGAACAGATCTGGGTTTCAGAGTTTTGATGTCCATCAAGTCCCAATGCCCCGAAATCTTATGGTTTTGAAGATAATCAGCAGAAAACCCAAACACCAATAAATCAACGCTTTAGACCTCTCTTTAGAAAGTCAGAACCTTTGGTACAAGAAAGCTTAGTTTTGGGAGGGATGGCTTCTTATTAGGAAGTACAAAAGTGATTTTATACTCTTCGGAAAGCACTGAACTCTTCTCAGTGACAAAAAGGTTGTCCTTTTCTGTAGAAAAATAGGTGTATTTTTGTGGGAACAGATCTGGGTTTCAGAGTTTTGATGTCCATCCGGTCCCAATGCCCCGAAATCTATGGTTTTGAAGATAATCAGCAGAAAACCTAAACACCAATAAATCAACGCTTTAGACCTCTCTTTAGAAATTCAGAACCTTTGGTCCAAGAAAGCTTACTTTTGGGAGGGATGGGTTCTTATTAGGAAGTACAAAAGTGATTTTATACTCTTCTGAAAGCACTGAACGAACTTTGGGTAAGGCTCTGAAGGTACATAGGATACTCAAGCCATGATATGCCGTTATGAGGGTGCTTCCCTCTAGGGTAGGGCACACTAGATTTGCCTCTAAACCCTGTTTGGTTTCAAGAATAGCTGCCACTAGTATGAGGTTGTTCACTAGATATGCCTCTAAACTTTGTATAGTTTCAAGAAAGCCGAAAAGTTGGGGTGGAGGAACTTTTATAATAAGTTACTACAAGTGTTCATCTAGCCATGACCTGCTAGTATGAGGGTGACTGATTTGCATGCCTCTAAACCCTGTAGGAAAGCTGCTAGTATGAGGGTGCTCACTAGATTTACCTCTAAACCCTGTATAGTTCAAGGCTAGCCTCTAGTAAACCCTGTGGTATAGCCGCTAGTATGAGGGTCCTCGGCAGATTTGCCTCAAAACCCTATATAGTTTCAATGATAGCCACTAGTATGAGGGTGCTCACTAGATTTACCTCTAAACCCATAGTTTCGAAGATAGCCTAGAAGTTGGGGTGGAGGATCTTTTATGACAAGGTACACAGGTTCCTCTAGACATGACCTACATGCCAGATTGAGGGTGTATTCTTTCAGGCAGGTTCACTAGATTTCCTTCTAAATCCTCAATATTTTAAAGGAAAGGCAAAAGGTTTGGGTGGGGATCTTTTATAGGAGTGGTAAGATACCTTCTATCCCACTAAATTTGCTTGTAAGCTCCCAATAGTTAAAGGAAAGCCGATAAGTTGGTTCGAGTGGGGAAAGTTTTACAAGAGGTTGTAACATGAGAAAGGTTCCTCTAGCCATGACCTTTTCTTTCCCCTCGAAGCTTCCATTAGTTAAAGGAAAGCAGATAAGTTGGTTGGAGTGGGGGGAGTTTTACAAGAGGTGGTAACATGAGAAAGGTTCCTCCAGCCATGACCTTTTCTTTCCTCTCGCAGCACCTCTAGGCGGGTCTCCCTTCACCCTCACGAGCATTTGACTCAGCTGTAAGGGCCTGGCCTTGATGGCTCCCTTTCAACCTCATGATCATTCGACTCAGCTGTCGGGCCCTGACCTGGATGGACCCAAGGCGAATTGAATACACAGGTCAATGACTTGCAGGGCGAGTGCTTCAACTAACCGGGCTACACATCAATGCTTCCTCTAGCCATGACCTACTCGTACAGGGGTGTCTGGTTTGCCTCTAAACCCTGTATGTTAGCCACCATTATGAGGGTGCTCACTAGATTTGACTCTAAATCAACAAATCTTTATAGTTTCTACTCGTACGAGGGTGTCTGATTTACCTCTAAACCCTGTAGGTTAGCCTCTAGTATGAGGGTGCTCACTAGATTTGCCTCTAAATCCACAAATCCTTATAGTTTCAAGGATAGCCGCTAGTAAACCCTGTTGGATAGTTGCTAGTATGAGGTTGCTCACTAGATTTCCCCCTAAACCCTATAGTTTAAAGAATAACCGCTAGTGTGAAGTTGCTCACTAGATTTGCCTCTAAACACTATAGTTTCAAGGATAGCTGCTAGTATGAGGGGATGCTCACTAGATTCCCCCCCTAAACCCTGTATAGTTTAAAGAATAGCCGCTAGTACAAGGTTGCTCATTAGATTTGCCTCTAAACGCTGTATAGTTTCAAGGATAGCTGCTAGTATGAGGGTGCTCACTAGATTTCCCCCTAATACCTGTATAGTTTAAAGAATAGCCGCTAGTATGAGGTTGCTTATTAGATTTGCCTCTAAACACTGTATAGTTTCAAGGATAGCTGCTAGTGGAAGGGTGCTCACTAGATTTGCCTCTAAACGCTGTATAGTTTCAAGGATAGACGAGAAGTTGATTGGAGGATCTTTTATAATAAGGTACACAGGTTTCTCTAGCCGTGGCCTGCTAGCAGGAGGGTCTTTTTCTTTCTTTCAGGTAGGTCCACCAGATTTTCTTCTAAATCCTCTATAGTTTAAAGGAAAAACAAGCAGTTTGGGCGGGTGTCTTCTACAGGAGTGGAAAGATACCTTCTATCCTTCTCTGGTAGGCCCCACTAAATTTGCTTCTCAACTCTAGTTTAAAGGAAAACCGACAAGTTGGAGTGGGGGATCTTTTACGGGGATCTTTTACAGGAAGTGGTAACATGGGAAAGGGATGCGGGGGCAGTGAATCCTTTTGTTTATTCTTGTCATGTGTGCTATATGTTATTTTTAAAATTTGTTGAGTGGGTATGCTTGCATGTGATATTTGGGAGTGATCTTTAGTCTGCAATTCAGGTTTCAGGTATGACGGGGAGTTGAAATGTGCATGTTACAGAGGCATTGAAACCCTGGTTACGTTTATTACAATGGTATGTTGTTATATATATGTTATATATATATATATATATATTAAATTTCATTAGTTTGTACAGATCATGGATAAGAGCCAATGTTAGTTCGGATTTTCGATTTTTTGTAATTGAGATTTTCGAATTTTCTGTGGTTGAGATTTCTTTGCTAGTCTATAATGCAGTGGTGATGCGAGGTGGTGTAGGTTTTTTGTAATTGAGATTGCCTTTTTGGTCTTATGTTGCAGTGGGGTGATAGTGGGAAAGATTGAGGTATTTGTGTGCCAAGATTAAAGGGGAAAGAAAGGTGGGGAGGGGGATGGTTATTGTAGGTATGGGTAGAAGTATTCTTTTTATTGCTGAGATGTTTTAGATTTTATGCTTTGAGTGAGAAAACTAGGATTATGGCAATTTTTTTTCCATCGCTTTGCACAATAGCAACACTTATTCATTGCTTTGCAACAAGAAGGCTGGCGCTAGCTCATGCTGGAGCCTATGATTCTGTGGAAAAATGTTTCCGTCAAACCATTTGTCAAGTGCAGAATTTTATGATAGATAAATAATTTGATATCTATTATTATATCTTGGTATTTAATCTTGATGTGAATAAGAAATGTGTATTTATTTGATAGAGATTTAATATTGGTTAAAAGTGTAGTTTCACAATTTTATATATCCATATTTGTAAAATAAAAAGAACATAAAACTATAACTTTGCCTTTGTTTTATAATTTAAGTATTCTAGAAAACGCCAAAAAAATTTGTTTATGCTTGTATAAGGGGGTAGATTTTAAATATTAGATTTGATTAAATGCAGTGGAGGTGCAATTTTCTGGAAAGGTAAATTCCAATATTATATAGTGATGTTTTATTATTTTTAATTTTTGATGTAATAACTCTGAATATGTGAAAAAAATATTTTTTCAATTTAAAAATGTTTTCCTGTTGATTAACTATATGATAGTATGAATATTATATTGAAGTTGTTGAGCATATTAAATTTGTGGCATAGTTTAAGTAATTTGATGAAATGACTTATTTTGGTAATTTTTGGGGTTGATTTTAATTAAAAATTTGCAGAGATTTTTAAAATTTTGTTTAAATTGTTTAATATATAGAATTTAGGTTTTGAATTTATTTATGCATTTCAAAAATATATAAACTTATAAAAATCACAATCTTGCGAATTTCAATGAAAAACTATTTCATTTACAAGTTAAATTATGCTTTAAATTTGTTTTTCAATAATTTATTTTCATATACATTTTCACTATTAATTTGTCTTAATATTAAATATAAAGTTTGCGCATTTTCTGATTGTGTCTCGGTTTGAAAACCAGATACTCTGATTGCGTCTAGGTGTGAAAACTAGATACAATCATGCGCATTTTCTGGTTGTGTCTAGGTTTGAAAACTAGATACAATCATCAACATCATAGAAGAGAGAAAAGTGCATAATATAAGTGCATAATATTTACTTATGTCTGCCCGTCTGCTCCTTGTAACAGTATGAATGACAGTATAAATATTTAAAAATAAAATATCAGGGTAGATAATAGAGATCGTCCCTTTGTGGATCTGTTTTTTGTCTAGTATTTATGTGGATTTGTTTTTTGTCTATAGCATTTACATGTAAACATGCGCTGATTATAGGGTATATACATCATGTAAGAAAAACAATATAGCATTTACATGTAAACATGCGCTGATTATAGGGTATATACATCATGTAAGAAAAACAATATAGCAGCAAATGATTAATTGTGGCCAGCTTTATTTATGGGGATTTGTTTTTTGTCTATAGCATTTACGTGTAAACATGCGCTGATTATAGGGTATATACATCATGTAAGAAAAACAATATAGCAACAAATGATTAATTGTGGCCAACTTATTCAATGAAAGGTTGGTGATAAAAATTGTGTAACTGAGTTTCGTTACCGCTAACGAATCTGATATATAGTATTTATGTGTAAACATGTGCTGATTATAGAGTATATACATCATGTAAGAAAATATAGCAAATTATTAATTGTGGCCAACTTATTCAATGAAAGGTTGGTGATAAAAACTGTATAACGAGTTTCCTTACCACTAACGAATCTGCTAGAGGTCTTGATATTTGTAATTGGGAGTGTCATCTCTTTTTAGAAAAGACCAGTAAGTTTTTTCATGACATTGATTCAACGATATTATTCATTTTGGGCTGAAAGGAATGTGGTGGATAGGAAGTTGACATAATCCCCATTGCTTTGCTTTGGATTGTTAATATTTGAGGCCCACGGTTTTGAGGTGTCTGGATATTCGTTCACAATTAATCTAGGTGGATGAGTGCCTTTTTCATGTGGATAATGGGTGATATTGCCAGGGCTTTAGCTGCAATTCGCTCTGGCACTGATAATTTATTACAAGGTAGCCATATGCCCCAACATAGAATGAGCGGCAAGGCTTTAAAAGAACGAGTAGGAAAGTCTGAGTACTAGTCAGCATAATGTTTGGTACCTTATTTTCTATCACGCACCACATGAAAATCTTAGCTTTTGAAGGGCATTAGGATTTCCAATGTAACTCTTCACCACCAATTTGAATTTTTAGGCACTTTATTTCCTTGCTTGAAGCAATATATCTAAGCTTGGGGCTGTAGTGCAGTCAGTTAACCATCCCATATCTCAATATATTGCTTCCTAATTTCTAGCATCTCTACATTTTTCCAACCTCGTCTTCAGATTTTGGTATTTTCCATTTTGGAAAATTAGGTGCTCGGGGAGTATGTGGTTGGCACCATTTCTTGGTCACAAATCCACCTAAATTAACTTTTTGTCCATTCCCCACTTTCTATGGCATTATTCCCAATTAGCTCAAAGGGGACAAAAACCACCCATTCCCCACTTTCCATGCCAGCATTCCCAATTAGCTCGCCATATCTATTGCATTTTGCATGGGGTAATCCCTTCCCAACACCAACAATAGTTTGGCTTCGCTAAGTTTGTAATGAGGTATTTTTTCTTCTTCTTTAACCCCTTCTTCTAGCTACCATTAGACTCCTATTTCTCGGAAGAGGCTAGATTTGAATTTCCCTAGACCTTAGTTCTCTTCTTAACTTAAACGAAAAGGTCCTTTTCCCCATTCGATACCAAAAAATCATGTAGTAGTTTGCTGGTCGATTGTCGTGGGGAGGGCTCATTTAGGATGTTACAAATGGTTCGAAACACCTATAGTAATGAATCCCTCATCGGGAATTGGTCTTGTCAAAAGGTTAGAGAGGGCATAGAAATCAATATCTGGAAATACATTTTCTTGAATAGGTGCAAACCCAAAAGTGGTAAACTCCTAAGACAACCCCCATAGTACCTTCGAAACTGTTATACTTCATTCCCTTTGTCCTAGGCTTGAGTCCTTGTACGTGTTTGCCCCCTGGTACCACACTCTTGGATGGAGACTTCCAAACGTCCATCTGGCTTCTCCGGGGTGCCTTTTGTTTGTTCGAGGGCAACTTTTGCATCTTTTTACGATTGTGAACCGATTTAGTCATCCTTCATCTTTGCCTTGAACTCCAGTATGGTAACCCAAATCAACCATTTGGTTTGTTCGGGGACAACTTTTGCATTGTTTTCCGATTGTGAACCTGTGATCCTTCATTTTCACCTTAAACTCTAGTATAGTAACCCAAATCAACGTTTCCTCTTCAGGTGTTGGTTCACAGTCCACCCTTTCAATCTCATCCATGAATAAACCCTAGCCAAGTCATCTTGCAGAATGATTTAACCAATAAACCTGTCAGCTTAACTTTAGTTGATGAGAATAGTTGGGCACAAAGGTTGTTAACACGACAGTAAAAGACATCAATTCCCAAACCTTTGCTCGACCAAAAAAATAAGAAACCCCCAAATGGATGTTTGTTTATTACTCGTTGTCCACCGCTACCTTTCCTAGTCGGAGATCTCGCTCCACAAACTAGCCTTGCAGTGACCCTAGTTGCAGAGCTTGAAACCCTAGCTGCAAATCCCAACTCACTTCCTAATGTATAAGGTTAAAGCATGTAATAAGCTCAAGGATATTTATTTGGGCTAAAATTTAGCTTCCCATGAGAGCTATACCTTTTAACAACCTCAAATCTAGCTTTAAAATGAAGAAGTTAATTAATTTGGGTTGAATTGTTAATTAGCACAATTTTAGATATATTTGAATTATATTTTTTTAGAAGGGTTGGTGCGTGTGTTTATTTATTTGTTAATTAATATTTTTCCCATTAAATCATATATTAGGCATACATATCATATCAATGTCATGGGTTACCATAAGGACAACTAGATCAATGCTAGTGAAGGTGTTGGATCGATTTTTTTGTCTATTAAAATGAGCAAAAGTAATCCTACTATCTAAATATGCTTACACTAAGACAAATATCTAGCATCATTGAAAAAACCATTACATATTGTGTGCTTGATAATATCAACATACCATAGTTGTAAGTTATATAAAATAAAATAAGGTTCCTTGTTCATAAACAAAAATAAAAAACTCGTGCATGCATCAATTGTTAGAGGATATTGTTGGGGTTCGATTCTACACGCTTGGGCTTGCTGGAGAATGACACCCACCCTAAAGATACCTCTGAGTTTGTGTTAGCTAGGCATCCAGGTTGGAAGAACAAGAGTATTAGTGTCGTTGAATCCATTGGATGTTGTTTAGGTGAGATATAATTTCATCGCTGTCCTCATGTTTCTTTGAGGACACAACCCAACATAGTTTTCATTTGCTAGTGGAGGGTGATGGAATGAAGACACTGGCTTCAACATTCCCTAGTATGGCCAAGGCCAAGGACTCAACGAGAGTCCTCAGTGTGACAACCCTTTAGAAAAATTCTCCACTTACAAACAATTGTAAATATCTCATGTATTTTGATTACAAACTAAAAGCCCTGAGAATTAGAACATGGATTCTAGAGTTAGAGAGAAGATTGCATGGGACTTGAAGGAGCCTTGGCAACCATTAAAGGGTTGGTAGGTGTTCCTTGAATGGACTTCAGTTATAAATTAATTAAGCAGGAAAGAAGGACAACTGATGCCATGCTTGCCTTGGATAATTCCATAAGGTGGAGAGGACAAATTTTCATGAGGATGGGTTGCGCTGAAAAAGGGATAGTTGAAGTCAACCAACAAGAGGGAAGGGTAGAGGGTTGACACAACAACATCCCCACCACTACTAAGAAAAGAAAGAACCATTGTGGACGAAAAAAATGCGGGACAACATTGTTAGAGCAGGGAAAAACAAATGGTTGACAACGCAAGGAAAAGACAAGGCATCATTGGGGAAGAGGAGACCATGCAAGAGAGAGCGAAGAAGTGGGGGGGGGGGGGGGAAGAGAGCGCTCTCACGCACTAAGAGATATTGATTTCTGATGCAAAAGCAACCAACGCGAACACGAGAAAATATAGCTCTATGATACTAACCTAGTGTAGGGAAAAAGAACAACTATTTGGTTTAGTATTGGGAGATAAAAGGACAACCCTTAGGTGAGGGCAATAGTCCCTGGAATCCTTGTAAGTTTGGAGGGTGGAGATGGTTTTCTTTGGATCCCCTTGACAGCTTGGGTGGAGGCCTTCTCCTTGGATTCCTAGTAGGAGAATTCTTTAACTTCCCTTGACTTGTTTTCTTGGTTTCTTTGTTACAAAGAGCTTTAGATTCCCTTGGTGCTTAGAGGGTGGAGGCACAACCTCTGGATTCCCTTGGTGCTTAGAGGGTGGGGGCACAACATTTGGATTCCCTTATTGCTTAGAGCGTGGAGGCACAACCTCTAGATTTTGTTATGCACTTGACCTACGAGAAAACTAGAATACTAGAAATATGAAACAATATAACTCGAAATACATAAATATCACTTGAAATGAGACAAGTTGCAAATATATTTTATTATTCAGAAGCAAAATAAAATGTTCACTTGCCTCTTAGAGGGAACAAGAGCTCAATTACAACAAGACTCGAGGATTCTTCCCTTACTATCTAAGACTATTTATAGCTTAATGGCATCCAAAATTGTAATTTATAGTGATCCTTTGCATAACATGGGTTTAACCACTTTATTTATTAACTATGGCCCGTTTATAACTAATTGTGGTCCCTTTTATAACCAATTACAATTATTATTAATGCGGATAACTGCTTACATGCTTATTGACTCAACTAACTAACTATGACTTTGACTAGGCCCCTTGGGATTATTACATAAAATTATTACATAAATAAAGGGGTTAAGGTTGGACCCTAACATGCCCTCCCCCATAAAAAACAACCTTGTCCTTAAGGCAGAAACTGCTGAAGAATAGTCGCTGGTTCCCATGTTGCATCTTCTGGAGAGGTGTCTTTGCACTTGATGAGGACTTCCTTGATCGTACAACCGTTGAGATGTCTTTCGCAAGTATAGAGGACCTATTCTATTCGGAGCCAAAGTGAGCTTTCCTCTTCCAATTTTGACATACCTGTTTGGACCCTGCAATTGTTCCCAACAAATTTCTTGAGGCAAAATACATGGAAGACCAGGTGGATTTTTAAAGTAGTTGGAAAGGCCAATTTGTAAGCGACTGCTCTTATACAATGAAGTCCTTGATAAGGCCCATAGAATTTTGGTGCTAGTTTTTGGCAGCCGTTTGCTTTGAGAGAGGTCAACTTATACGATTACAGTCGCAAGAACACCTGGTCACCTACTTGAAATCACTGCTTGGAACGATGTAGGTTGACCTCTTGCTTCCTTTTGTTATGAGCTTGATGTAGATTATCTTTGAGATGAGCGATTATGGCAGCACGATCCTATAGGAGCTGATCATCTATGTGTACTTTGGAACATCTGGGGATACAAGAGGTTGGTGAAGGTGGGAGCTGGCCATACACTGCCTTATATGGTGTCATCTTGGTGGCTTCATGATAGTTAGTATTATACCACCATTCAGCTAAAGGTAGCCACTATACCTATTGATGCTACTTGTTTGAATTGAAGCACCATAAATATGTATCCAAACATTTGTTGACTGCTTCTGTTTGACCATTTGTTTGGGGATGATAAGTTGTACTCAGTTGGAGTTGCTTGCCCGAGAGCTTGAAAAGTTCATGCCAAATTTTGTTGGTGAAAGTGGAGTCTCAATCAGACACAATAGAAGTTGACATGCCATGCTGTTTGAATATTTGGTCCATGAAAATTTGAGCCACCAATGTTGGGGTAAATGGGTGTGGTAGTGAGCATATTTGGGAAGTATGTCAACAAACACCATGATAATTGATTTGTTGCCCGACTTTCGGAGACCTATAATGAAATCCAAGGAAACATCCATCTAGACGGAAACCAGGAGTGGAAATCGCTGTAAGGTTCTTGGTATCTTGATCGTTTCCCCTTTGTTGCACTAGCATATATCACATTCAACTACAAAAGTAAGAATGCCGTTCTTCATGTTGATCCAAAAGAAAGAGCAGCATGCTCGTAGATAAGTCTTCTGAAAGCCTGAATGCCCTGCAATCAAAGAGGTGTGCAACTCTGCCAAGATGCGGGTTTTGAGGGTGGAGGTCACGGATAACACTACCCGTTCCTTGTAACGAAAAACCTTATCCTTCCAAGAGTAGTCTTCTGAGACATTAGGATTTTATCTTAAGTTATTAATGAGATGAGACATAGGGGTGGGAGAACCATTCATGGCGGGCCTCTTCAATCCAATCTACTATGGGTAGAGAGAGTGATAAAAGGGTGCCTTCATCCTCAAATTGGGGTGATATGTAATCAACCATTACATTGTCATGCCCCTTTTTGTAAATTATATCATAATCATATCCCAACATTTTTGCAAGCCATTTACTTTGCTATGGCGATGATAGGCGCTGCTCTAGAAAATATTTTAGACTATGATGGTCAGTGCGTATTTAGAAACGTCGCCCCAATAAGTATGGTCGCCAAGTGTCCACTGCATGTAAGATGACCTTAATTTCTTTCTCATATGTAGATTGACCTAGAAGTTTTCCATTGAGTTGTTGACTAGTGAAAGCCAATGGTATACGTTGTTGCATTAATACTGTGCCAATGCCCGTACTTGAAGCACCACATTCAATCACAAAAGATTTGGTGAACCCTGGTAAGGTCAATACTGGAGTGGAGCATATGGCCTTTTTGAGAGCCAAGAAGGCCTGCTGAACTACGTCAATCCATAGAAATGAATTTTTCTTGAGAAGATTAGTGAGGGGTTTGGCAATGTGTCCATAATTGTGAACAAATTTGCGATAGTAGCACAGAGACCGAAGAATCCCTGCGAACCTTTCAAGGCTTTTGGTTGGGGCCAATATTGCATTCCCTAAATTTTTTTTGGATCAACCCTCACTCCGTCACGACCCACAATGTGTCCCGGATACTCTACTTCTTCCATGCTAAAGGAGCACTTGGATAATTTGACAAATAATTTATGATCTTAGAGCAATTGCAATATCTAGTCAACATGCTGAAGGTGTTTGTCCCATGTTATGCTGTAGATGAGAATGTCATCGAAAAAGACCAGGACACATTTTTTGACATATGGTTTCAGAAAGTGGTTCATGAGTCTTTGAAAAGTGGATGGATAATTATAGAGATCAAATGGCATGACCAGGAATTCATAATGGCCTTCATGAGTTCGGAAGGCTGTCTTAGGAATGCCAACTTCCTTAATGTCTACATGATGATGGCCCGAGTGAAGGTCTAGCTTGGTAAAAAATTTAGCACCATGCAGTTCATCAAGTAGATCATCAACTACTAGAATATGAAATTTGTCCTTGATAGTGAGTTTGTTAAGGGCCCTAAAGTCGGGACACATGTGCCATTCTCCATCTTTCTTTAGAACCATGACCACTGGATATGAATAAGGGTTGGGACAAATAACAATGACTTCGAGGAGTTCATTGATGATTTTTTCAATTTCATTCTTTTGTGCAAAAGGATATCGATATGGGCGCACATTTGGCAGATGCGCACCCAGGACCAAAGGGATGCTATGATCATGTTCACCCATAGAGGGTGGGAGCTCCATAGGTTTTTCAAAAACCCGTTGGTGGCGATCCAATACCTGTTGCATATCAGGATGAATATGAGGAGTGGATTCAATGGCCTGGATGGTATTAAATTGGGCTACTACCCCACGATGGCCCCTTTTTAAAAGCTTATCCATTCGATGCAACTTGATTATAGTAGGAGCACCTGCCTAGAGTCACCTTAATGTATAAGTATGGCCGTTCTGCTTAAAGCTCATATGTAACTCCTGGAAATCCATTGTGATAGGCCCCAGTGTGTAGAGCCATCCAACACGAAGGACAATGTCACAACCACCCATTTAAATGGAAAATATGTGGGTTTTGAGGTGATAATCCCCCATCCGAAGCTTAATATTTTCACGTCCTTCACATTTCATGGTACCCCCATCATCAATAAAGACTTGGAAATTAGACATTGCTCGTACAAAACAACGAACAAATTCTGCTACTCTCTTATGGACAAAGTTATGAGTGTTTCCACTACTATCAATCAACACCACTATTGGTCGATGCTTAATAAAACCTCGGATTTTGAGAGTTTGAGGCGAAGAAATTGCATCCAAGGCATGTAGTGATATAACCGACTCATCTGGCATAGCTATGAGATCATTGTCTAGGTCGGTTTGGGGTTCACTCGCTTCTTCCTCAGGCACTTCAGTGGATGGAGCTTCATCCACTGAGTTGTTTTCAGTAGCATCAATTTGAAATAATTTTGGTTCCTTGCATTTATGTCTTGAGGTGTAGTTGTCATCAGAGTAGTAGTGGAGTCCTTTTTTCCTTCTTTCGACCATTTCTGCTGCGACACCTTTTGAGCCATAAGTGTTTGGGTGGGGCCCGTAGCCGGGGTGGGGCGTGCCTTTGCGATGAAATTTCGACGATTGGATTGGGCATTTAAGGCGACTTCCACATCTAAGGCCTTGCAAAATGCATCCAACCAAGTCGCCGGGTGATGCATTCAGACATGGACTTGGATGGATTCCTTTAGGCCACTGATGAAACATTCCAAGTAAAAGTCATCTCCTAGTTTGTTAGTTTTGATGGCCAATTGTTCAAAAGCTGCAATGTAGTCCCTTACTGTACCTGCTTGCTTGAGCTTAGTGAGACGGCCCAAAAAGTGAGATACCCGATCAAAGCGGCTACATATGGATTTTGAGAACATGTTCCAAGTTGGCCTCCTTGGACGACATTTCTGATGCCACTGCCACCACTGCCATCTCTCTTGGTCCAAGTAGAGGGCTCCCACATGTAGTTTAGTTCCATCCTCCCATATATTATTAAGGGTGAAACACTGTTCCATTTGTGCCACCCATACTACGGGGTTAGAGCCATCAAATTTGTACATGTCCAACTTGGGTGCTCGGTGGCTTGAATATTAGTGAGCTCCATGGAAATGAATGTGATGGTTGGATTGTCCTTTTACGTGTGCATCAACACTAGGTTCTTCCCTTGTGGGTTCGCGAGAACTCTTCAGGTCAACCAATGCTTTAGTGATGTGGTTAAGGGATGCCTAAAAGGTCTCAATTTTTTTCTCGAGGACTTCAAATCCCTCCATTTCCTTCCCTGCAACCATAACTTGAGACCTGGTACTGTACATACCCTAGCCCCAGTCATATTTTGAGCTCACTTGAGAGTAGTATGGTTGGAAAGAGGAAAAGCTCAGGAGTCTAATGATGTTGGTCACTTGAGGTCCCATTGGGAAAAAATTGTGGGCTTCCAAGTGAATGGTACCATTGCGACCATATCATCATCCTAAATCTTATGGGCCAGGTCTCTTGCAAGCATCTCGAAATGGCCACAAACACACACACACACACACACACACACACATATATATATATCTGTTTTTAAACTGTGAAAGGAGTTTTACTCCCAGCTGATCAATACTGCAATGGACGAATTCCAGAAAGTTTGATATTCCCAAATATCATTCGAAAATTGGGCCTGGACTATAGTAATATAAACCCCAAGGTCTTGGTACTGCAAAATGTGCTGCAAAAATCAAATCTGGACTATGGCGTATAAAATCCTTACTGCACAAAGAGTCTGATTTGTGTTGTGAAAACCCTAACTGCTGAATTTGATCTATACGACGACGATAGAACCCCAATTATTGGATCTGATTTGGAGAGCGACAGTCGGACCTCAACAAATGGATCTGATCTGGAAGAAAAGGTGGGGGCGATCTTCAAATAGATGAGGGAACTATGGTGTCAGAGGAGTTTCAGGTGCTATAGATCGCAATATACACAGGTGTCCAATAATAGTACTTGGCCCAATCTTTTAGGGTGCTAACTAAGGAGGATTGACCATACCCTTAGCTGTACTACCCGACTACCCTATTGTACGTGCGAGTAATCTCCTCGAGTGTTGTTGTCAGTGTATTATAGTAGCAAGACAACCAAAAACTTATTTAAGGTTAGGTTTCAGGTTACCTTAGGGGGCTTCCGATATACCCAAGGGTACGTGGAAGTACAACCTGTGCGTGGTTCTGTCTAATGCGTTACTACTCGAAGGGGTACCCACAAGGGTTACAAGAAAGTCCAACAAGCGTGACCACCTCTTGTAGTTCCTGCATGCATGCCTCCTCAAATTTGTAGGTTTATTCACTCAATGACATATCTTATGGTTTAAAGATGCTAGAACACGTCTCTAGCCTAAAACAATTCTGCGAAAATTGGAGGTATCATTGGACTTGGAAAGTGATCCGATACCACTTATTATGCACTTGACCTGCGAGAAAACCAGAATACTAGAAATACGAAACAATATAGCCCGAAACACAGAAATATCACATGAAATGAGATAAGATGAAAATATATTTTATTATTTAGAAGCAGAATACAATGTTCACTTGCTTCTTCGAGGGGGAAACTTCCATCAACGTAAACTTTGAAACAGGCACTGACACTGTTACCCGTTTTGAAGAGATAGCAAAAAAGTGACCCGATTTTGAAAAGGGGTGAAACAGAACACACATGTTTTTTTTAGAGCATAGTTTTTGGCATTTTTTTTTTTTAATTTTTAATTTTTATTTTTTATTTATGTACATTGCGTTTAGAATGGTAGTGATTTTCATGCTCATGTAAAAAAATGGTTATTCTGCATCAGACCCTTTTTTTAAAAGGCTTATTTTTTGACTTTAAATTTTCTAATGTATGAAATGTAAATAATTATTTTGTAAATTTAATAATTTTGGAAGTAGTCCTCTTCTTCA
>APFE031369523.1:36824-67767 GCA_000404065.3 Pinus taeda | reverse complement strand
AAATTTTAATGTTTTTCGGGGTCATGATAAAATATTTTAGGCTATTATTTCAAAATGTTGAAATTTTACTCTTGATTTTTTTTTTGTTATCCGAGCATCAACAGTTTTCGTTTTGAGAGTGCTTTTTGCACAAAATTTACCATTAAAAAAGAAATGTTATTCAAACATCAACACTTCGTTTTGAGGGTGTTTTTTGGACAATTTTTGTACAAAAAATTGGTTTTCACCACCATTTTTAAAACATGTTGAAAATTTACCTTGGAAAAAAAAGGTGTTATTCCAGCATCAACACTTTTCGTTTTTAGCGCTGTTTTTGATGTTTTTTCGGGGTTTTTTTAGCAAGAGTTTCCGTTTTGAATTTATAGTTCCCGTTTCAAAGTTTACATTAATCTCCAATAGAGCAGAGCTCAATTACAATAATAATCGATGATTCTTCCATTACTATCTAAGACTATTTATAGCTTAATGTCATCCAAAACCTTAACTTCTAGTGGTCCTTTTCATAACACGGGTTAACCACTTTATTTATTAAATATTTCCCATTTATAACTAATTGTGGTTCATTTTCTATAAGTGGGTCAACCATTTATAATAATTATTAATGCGGATAACTGCTTACAAGCTTTATTGACTCAACTAACTAACTATGACTCTCACTAGGCCCCTTGTGCTTATTACATAAATAAAGGGGTTAGGGTTGGACCCTAACAGATTTCCTTGCTTCTTAAAGGGTGAAGCCATAACCTTTGGACTTCCTTGTTGCTTAAAGGGTGGAGGCACAACCTCTGGACTCCCTTGCTGCGTAGAGGGAGGAGGAATAGCCTCTAGATTCCCTCGATGATTGGGGTTGGAAGCATAGCTTCTGGATTCCCTAGTTGACTTAATGGGTGGAGGTGGAGGACCTATGGATTACTTGAGAGACACTGATTGCATGAAACCACTGGTGGGTGGAGGTGGATGGTCCTCTAGAGTCGTTGTTTTAGTTGGAAGATCTGGTTGATCCCTTAAGCACTTGTCCTCAAGCTTTAGAATCTGGCTTGAGGGTGACTATTGCAAGACATACTTGGTTCTAGTGAGTCTAAGTTTGGGTGGAGAGTCGAAGTCTCGATTTCATTTCCTATTCATTTCGCTGTATAAGATAAGTATTTTTTTTTTTTGGTAAAGACTAATTCTATTAAAAGAAAATAAAAATAAAGGTACAAGGAGGTCGAAACCTCAGAGGAGAGCAGAAACTAGCATTCAGCTCATCAAGACTATCCCAAGGTTGGGAAAACCAGTTACATAATGCCCAAAAACCATACATTGAGAACTAAACATATCGGTAAACCACAGAAAGGTTAGAAGGTAGCCTTAGCAAAGCTGTCTATACTAACCAAAGACCCAGAGGCAAAAACATCTTCTGAACCAAAGACCCGTAGCAAAAGACACCACCAGAACCAACGAAACACAACGAAGTGACTTGGGGAGCAAAAAGAAAAGCTGGGGGAGCAAGCAGGGCCCAGAAGGCATCAAGCGACTACGTCTTGGTCCGGACCTTCCTCCTCAACCGGGCATGCATTTCCAACCCATAATTCACCCTCCTTTACCTCATCATCCATACCGCTGCCACCTGGATATGCCGACGAACGACGGTTGCCACAAGAACTATCAGCAGGGTCAACAGAGCTCGCGACTCCCTGGAAGTTGCCATCTGGTGGCTGGGTGTCATCAGGAACATTTCCCTCGACATGAAAATCACCACGATTGATCACATTGCCTTCGTCTTCCATATACTGCTCGCTGCCATGGCCGCCCTGTGAATGCGTCGCCGAGGTGTGCACTGAAACACTAGGCAGAGCCTCTTCCTCCTCGAAGATGACAGTAATGCTGGCCGAGAGAATAGGCTTGTTGAGGCTGCTTTGAAACTTGAAATGGGTGGTCTGGAAGGTGTTATGCGAGAAAGGCTTGCAAACAGAACTAGGCTGAGGCGGAATTGCACGAGCTGAAGGAGGGGACGCAGGAGCCACAGGGATTTCAGACAAAGGAACAAGCTGAGACTGCCCACGACCACCGCGACTACCGCCATAGCGACTTTGCATGGGGTGGCGTACCATGGTCAGGATGCAAATGGAGAACGAAGCAGAGCAGGTAACAAAGTAAGGGATGCAAGACGACCTGAAGGGAAATCGCCCAAAATTCAGATAGCAGAGCTGAGCCTTTGAAAGGGGAAGCTTGGCTTCCGCAGCAAAAGCCCCTCCAAGCCAAACTTTGATGGTTGCAGTCGAACCACTGCAAGAATTCTGAGTTTGACGCAGGCTATAACAGGAGGACCAGGAGCAGATAATGGATGGGGGAGTCGATGAACCCATGAATAAAACCTCAGGAGAATTTTCTAGACCAAAGTGAACAATAAATTCGAAGTGCAAACTGACCAGTAGGTGCCTTGTGTGAGCCTACGTTAACCAAGAGAGAGCATGGAGGAGTGTGCAATCCTCCCACTTGTGGGACCAAATGCTGGCGCGGGAGAATCTCTCCATTAATGATCCATTAATACACCCGCATTCGGGTGAAGATAAGTATTTACTTATGTTTATTACATTTAAATAATGTGTACATGTTATTGTATTAGTTGCACACTTATACTATTAATGGGGATGTGAATTCCCATGTGTAAGTGGGATGTCGATTTCCTCTATAAATTTATGAGGAATAGTTGAATTCTTGTATATGTTAGTGAGTTTGACTCTCAACGAATTCTGGTCATGAGGAGATGGTAAATCGAGTCTTATTCTGTTAACTTGATGAATGTGTTGGTTTGCATGTAACTCTGTTGATTTCATTAATTGTTTTGTGTGTGTGAACTGCGTTGCATAGGAAGAAATGCTTAATTATGTTGCAGTTAGGAAACTTGATTGATTTCCCAAAGTGCACTTAGATGCATGTTCTCTATGTATTTCTAATAGGAAAGTTAATGTTCGAGTTTATACTTGTTCCAATGGAGTTTGAGAGTGATAACTTGGTGGAATTCAACGATGTGTAATTGATGTCTCCGAACGTGTTGATTCATGGTCTCTATGGCCATGATGTGTTGAAAGAGAGGTGAAATATACTATACCTTTATCCTCGATCTCATGAAGTTCGATCTAACCAGGTGGTCAGGTTGTGAAGGCCTCGGGCCTAGGTAATTTCTCAGGAAAATCAGAAATTTTCTCTAAGTGTAAAATACTTATAAAGACATGTTAGAGTTATTTGTAGGACCCACCAAGTTGGGGGTCAAGATGGTCAGTTGAAAATGTTGAACTCAAGATGAATTCGTGCTTGATTCAGGGTCTGCATATTGAGTAGTTGGGCATGCCCGCTAGTTGGGAGTCGGGCCAGTCATGGTATGTTACCTAGTCAACCCTAGAGGTATGGTCAGGCGAAGCCTCTAGGTCAGGGGTCGGGCTGGGTAGTTAGGTCGGGGTCAGGGCCTTGGTTAAAATTGAATTTCGAGAATTCATGGATGAGACTGAATTCTACGTACTTGGAGGATTGTATCTGTCCATGTGGATTTGGTCACAATGACAGAGAGGGTGTGTCAGGCGCCACAAGGGTTACTATGTGATTGCCACATGGGAATCATTGATGATGAGGCAAGGATGTAGTTGACCTATATTTGAATGGTCATATATTTCGATCTGTGAATTGGATCAAGGTCAAATTTATATCATTGGAAATGTCTCGACGAGGTGAACACAACAATGCCATTTATTTTATGCTGTGAGGGGGTCAAAAAAGAGAAAAATATTAGACACAATTTCCATAACGATACCATGGAGGTCGGGCCATTACAGTAACCACCTCCTTCTAACCTTTGTTGTGGTTTGGAGTTAGAAAGGGGTATGTTATACTCAACTTGAATTTCAAAGTTCAAATGGGCTTGTTGTTTTGTTGTTGTCATTGCTTTAATATGTTGACTTTATTCTTGAACTTTAGGAGGGATGATTGAAACGAAAATTTCAATGCATAATTTAGCTTGGGACTATGCTATAGGTCTATCCAAATAACCATTACCCAAAGACCCATACCTTGGGCATATGCTCTGCTTGGGCATTTCACTTAGAAAGGACCAAAATTGATCTATGGACTTCTAGAGGAGGGTGTAAGACAATGGGGAGGTCTAAGCAGCACAGGTCGGAGGGGAAAGGACTAATATTGAACCAACCAAAGGGGGGAAGGTACTAAAATATATGAATATATGAATCCAAGGGGAAAGAGCTATAGATGAAGGAAATAAAGAGCTTTGGATGAAGGACAAAACCATAGGGATAAAAACAACAATAAAAATCATATAGAGTTTGACCTTAGTAGTGAAACATAGTATCCTAGGCTTGAGAATAATAAACACAATATTAAACAAACTATACTAGCGAGAGGTCATGCCCAATAGATATTTTACTAGTGTGAGAACTATGTGCTCACTCTAGTGTTTGTTAGTTGATTCCTAGTGTTGACACCCTCGTTGGGGTTCATTCAGTCTCCTCTTCTGCACCCCAAAGGTTGTGAAAAGGTAGCAACTTGTTTAAGTAGCAGTGTAATGAGAACAATGGAGGTCTAGTCTAGGAGGGATTGGGCCTTCCTTCACTGGAGCACCAAGGAACCAGACATTGATGGGGAAAAATTTGAACCTGGAGTGTGGAAAAAATGAAAAACTGGTAGAAATTGGTGGAGCAGGATCAAGCAAGGTAAGAAGATATGAAGATCATGGGCATTACCACTTTATTCACTGTGTTTTCATGACTCATAGCATGTGTGATTTCATGGGGGGAACTGGCCACTCCATCCCACTCTTTAGTTCCTTAGGTGTTTGGTTTATAGACCATTACATTGTAATTAACCATTTATCACAAAACCAAAAAGTAAATAGAGAGAACTAAGTAGCTAGAAGTCTATTAGTATTATTATGTCTACCACAATTAATGCCTTATTGTTTCTATCTGAGTTTCTCGGATTCAAAGGTATGTCAAGGTGGTCTTCAATATGTTTTAGGTATCTGTTCAAAGTTTTCAAGAGTAATTGTATTTCATCTTGTTGGATGTTGAGCTTGATTATCTTCTTGATTCAGAGGCCTTGTTTCAGCTATGTTTGGATCCCAATCCCCAACAGGGGGGTGTGGAGTGGGCTTCCCCCCCACTATTGCTTCCTGGGGGGGTGACTACATGTTTGGAGCCCACCCCCCTTCTAATGGGGGTTCAGGGATAGTGCCCCTGAAGCTAAAAATAGATGAAAACTTACCTTGTAAAATATTGTACTTTTGTAGTCAATATGGACCATTCATTAGGTAGATGATCCGACGATAGAAATTATGTTAATTTAGGGGTTTTTTTTCTCTAGAAGGCAACCCTAAATTTATATGAGGGAATTGTATTGCGGCTATGTATTATTATTTTGAGCGATAAAGAGAGAGGAGACTATGTGAGAGATAAGAGGAAATTACAGTGGATCTATTGTAGGTTGTATCTCTTCATTTTACTAGATAATATAAATGGAAGGACTCACTGTTTCTTCGTGGACGTAGCCAAAATTGGGCGACTCACATATATCTGTGTCTCTCTTGTTATATGAATTTATGTATTTGTGTTTCCACAATATTTTTTGTAGTTCATTGCTCCATCAATTAATTTCTAACAATTAGTATCAGAGCCGAAGGTTTATTTGGCTGATAAACTCACAGGAGAGAAGGGTTCCTAGTTCGAGTGGGAGCAATGGTAGAAGATGGTAGGTTTAGGGTTGAGAAATTTAATGGCCAAAACTACCAGCTGTGGAAGATGAAAATGGAAGATTATATGTATCAAAAATATTTTTACCCACCATTGAGTGAAAAGGCAAAGAAACCGACAAATATGTCAGATGAATAATGAGAGATTATTGACAGAAAAGCATTAGGAACAATCGACTATGCCTGGAAGCCTCGATAGCCTTCAATATTTAAAAGGAAATGACAATTAAAGGTCTAATGAGGGCCTTGGTGAAACTATATGAAAAACCCTCAGCCTCAAATAAGGTATTTCTTATGAAGCATTTGTTTAATATGAAGATGTCAGAAGGTGGATCTATTGCTGATTATACAAATGAGTTTAATACAATTACCAATCAATTAAGTTCTGTAGGGTTAAATTTTGATGATGAAGTTAGGGCTCTATTGTTTATGTGCTCATTTCCAGAAAGTTGGAATGGTTTAGTTATGGTCATTAATAACTTTGTCTCTAGATATAGTACTTTAAATTTTGATGATGTTGTTGGTGCCATCCTTAGCGAGGAAATGTGATGGAAAAGCTCTAGTGAGACATAAGGTAATGCTTTGACTGGTGAGATTAGGGGAAGAAAAATGGAAAGGGGAAGGAGCCCAGGAAATCGTAGTAAGTCAAGAAAATGT
Source organism: Pinus taeda (assembly GCA_000404065.3). Classification (NCBI taxonomy): domain Eukaryota; kingdom Viridiplantae; phylum Streptophyta; class Pinopsida; order Pinales; family Pinaceae; genus Pinus; species Pinus taeda. The sequence goes on along the minus strand of APFE031369523.1, from coordinate 61,373 downwards.
AGATCCAAATCCAAATCCAAATCTAGATCAAGGATAGTGTGCTGGAAATGTGGGAAGAAAGGTCACCTGAAGAAAGACTGCAAATCTTGGAAGGGAAAAGGAGTACATGAACAATAAGAGAACAATCATGAAGTAAATGTGACAGGTGATGTGTTGTAAAATGCTTTGATTTTTTCATTAGAGATTATTATTAATTCCCGAGTGGTAGATTCAGGGGCCTCATTCCATGCCACACATAATAGGAAACATTTTCATGACTATGTTCAAGGAGATTTTGGACAGGTTCATCTCGGTGATGATAAACTCTGTAAAATCATTGGAATGGCTAAGGTTTTTATAACGCAACATAATGAAACCAATGGATATTTAAGGAGGTAAACATGTTCCATATTTGAAGAAAAATCTAATTTCAATAAGGCAGTTGGGAGGTGAAGGGTATGTAACTACTTTTATAAACAAAACTTGGAAGGTTACTAAAGGATCCCTACTAAAGAAAAAGGAGAAAATTTTGGTATATTGTATTCATGCAATATTATTTCTAATTCTGTTAATGCTTTAATTCCACAAGAGTAGATACAACACTCTGGCATCATAGGCTCAAGCACATGAGTGAGAAGGGGACGTGAATTTTTCACTCAAGAAATTTTTTGCCAAGTCTAAAACATGTTGATTTGGATTTATGTGAAAATTGTGTTTATGGGAAATAGAAGAGAGTCAAATTTATCAGAGTTGGGAAGGAAAAGAAGAGCGAAAAATTAGAGTTTGTGCATACAAATGTATGGTGACCTGCTCAGGTATCATCTCTTGGTGGCTCTCGCTATAATGTTACTTTTATTGATGATGCAACTAGGAAAATATATATTTATTGTATTTGAAATAAATATGATGTATTTTATACTTTCAAGAAATGGAAAGCTTTGATTGACAATGAGAGAGGCAAAAATTTTAAGTGTCTCAGATCAGACAATGGAGGTGAACACTGCAACAAAGAGTTTGATAAGCACTGTTCATAGCATGAAATTCGCAGGGAGAAGACAGTTCCAGGAACACCATAGGAAAATGGCGTGTTAGAAAGGATGAACGGGACAATCATGGAGCATGAGATTGAATGTTGGATTGCCCTTACAATTTTGGGAAAATGTTGTAGATACTGCTGTATATCTAATAAATAGAGGGACATCAAGTTCCTTGGATGGGGGTATTATAGAGGAGGTATGTATAGGTAAAAAAATTAAACTACTCATTTTCAAATACTTTTAGTTGTGAAGCCTTTGTCCATATCAATAAAAAAATAGAACAAAGCTTGAGGAAAAAAAATGTACCTTTATTGGATATGGTGTAAATAATTTTGGTTATTGCTTATATGATTATGAAAATCGCAGAATCTTTAGCAGTAGAGATGTCATATTCAATGAAAAGGTCTTGTATAAGGATCAAATGCAGGGAAAGAAACAGGAAAAAGAAAACAAAGAATACACAATGCTTGATGAGATCACAAAAAAAGTAAAGGTGCCTAAAAATCAGAATAATCAACAGCCACAACAACAACAACAAACACCTCAAACACCTAAAATTGGTGTTAGAAGATCTACCAGGATAAGTAGACCCCGTGAACGATATACTCTCCTTCATTATATTATGTATTGTTAACTGATTCAGGTGAACTAGAAAGATATGAAGAAACAATGCAGGTAGAAACTAGGAAGAAGTGGGAGCAAGCCATGGAAGAAGAGATGGACTCCTTTATGTAGAACCAAACTAAGGACTTAGTCAAGTTACTTGCTGGTAAAACAACATTGTAGAATAAATGGGTTTACAGGTTGAAATAAAAATATGGAGGTAAACAAAGGTATAAGGCTAGACTTATGGTGAAGGTATTTGCACAAAAGAAAGGTATAGACTTTGATGATTTTTTCTCTTGTTGTTAAAATGACTTAGAAATATTTTAAGTCTAGTGGCAACATAAGATTTGCATCTTGAGTAGTTAGATGTAAAGGCAACCTTTCAACATGGGGATTTGGAGGAAGAAATATATATGCAACAACCACAAGGGTATGAGGTCAAAGGAAATGAAAAATTAGTGTGCAAATTGAATAAGAGCTTGTATAGCTTAAAACAGTTTCCAAGGCAGTGGTATCTAAACTTTGATAGGTATATGTCTGAACAAGGTTATACTAGATGTCACTCTGACCATTGTGTTTATTTTAAAAGGAAAAATGATGGTAGCTATATTATATTGCTATTGTAATGACATGCTTGTTGCAAGGTTTAACATGCAAGAAATAAATGTGCTCAAAGGAAGATTGACAAATTCATTTGCAATGAAGGATTTGGGTGTTGTAAAACAAATTCTTGGTGTATAATCCCTTGTAGATTCAAACTGAAGATTGTAATATGCTAAAACAATTGACTTGAATCTACTCTACTCATCAGCGAAAACAGTAAATAATTGATGAAATCACGAAGCATATAAGGGAAAGAATTCAATCACACATAACATAATTATTTTCTGGGGAAAACCACAACTAAAAACCCTTTCTATTTATATATTACACTAATCAGAAAATATGAGAAGATTACAATGCTTTTCTCAAGCCCGAGCAACTTTTGCACTATTTGTATCTATCTCACTACTTCTTAAACAAGCTTAAGCTAATGCTTAGCCAAATTCTTGCTTGCCCAAGTCCCTATTTCCTTGTACTGTTCATCAAGGAATTAGCCTCTATTTAATTAGGAAATTCCTCAATTATGAATTGCACAATACTCATAGGCCTTCCTATGATTTCATGCACCATTGGTTTAATTTATATGATTTTACAACTGATAGTACATTGTCCTTGAACTCCAATCTCAAATGGGTCTTTCTATGATCTGACATGCATGCATTAATTATGAGTGAATCTTCAGTTCATTGGTTGATCACTGCAGGAAACACCCTACTATTCGACAGGAAACACCCCACCACTGTATCTCCCACTAATTCCTCAATTTGTTAGAACTAGTTTAATTGACTTTAACTCAGTTAGATTGAATTAAATAATTACAACTCAAAATAAACCCAAATAGTTCTCCTAATTGTAGGATACACTCTACATGACTCTAGTTAGACACTCAACTAGAATTATCAAAGCTAAATAAGTCAAATTAATTTAGTTAACTATTACAAGTTGTCATGAGAGGTGGAGTTACAATTTTATTCCCAATTTAAGTCAAGGACAAAATTAAATTAGGATTTTCTTGTCGAATTTTCAACACTCCCTCTCAACAAGAAAGGGATTATCTGCTACCGCAATCCTGCCTCTATGAAACTTGAATTTGCATCTTGACAATGCCTTTGTCAAAATATTTGCATCCTGCTTCTTTGTAGGAATGTACCTCGACAACATGATTCTCCTCTGCAAATAATATCGTAGATGGTGATACTAGATGTCGATATGCTTGGACCTATCATGAAAAAATGGATTCTCAGAGAGTTTAATACAACTTCAATTGTCACAATAAATCACTGTAGGATCCGTCTGTTGACCAAATAACCGAACAAGGATCTTCCTCAGCCAGATAGCCTCACAAACTGTTTGACTAGCAGCCATGTACTCTGCTTCTGCTGAACTGAGTGTAAATGATCTCTACTTCCTGTTGTTCCAAGAAATTGTTGCTAACCCAATACTGAATATTCCCCCTAATGTGCTCTTCTTTTCGGATGGACTCCCTGCCCAATCTGCATCCGTGAAGCCTTGAAGCTTCACTCCCTTTGTCTGTATGTACCAAAAACCAAGCTTGGTGGTGCCTCTAAGGTATCTCAAAACATGTTTAGCTGCCTTCCAATAGAGTTTGGTTGGCTTAACCATAGCTTGACTAAGTTGGTTAACTGTAAAACACATGTCCGGTCGTGTGTTCACTAAATACATAAGTGAAACCACAAGCTGTCTATAAATAGTAGCCTCCACTACTTCACTTGAAGTAACTTCTTCCTTCCTCCAATTACCTGCTAGAGGAGTCTCCATGGGTTTGCTTCTCTCCATGTGGAACTCATTCAATATATCATTGGCATACTTGCCCTAAGAAACAAACAGTTCCTCATCTCCTTGCGATACTTCCATACCAAGAAAGTAATGCGTGAGCCTCAAGACCTTCATCTCAAATTCTCTTGAAAGATCCTCTTTGCAAGATTTTATTAGCTTCTCATCACCTATTAGAATCAAAGCAACAACATATAATACTATAATCAACAATTTACATTTAACCACAATATGGTAAAGGTTTGCATCTGCTTCACTTTTGGTGAAGCCCAACCCGGTGCAATAGCTATTAATTCTAGTGTACCAAACACGAGGTACTTATTTTAGTCCATACAACACTTGCTTGAGTCTGCACACATGCGACTCTCTGTTCAAGGTCTCAAATCCTTTCAGCTACTCAATATACACCCCTTCCTTAATCATATCATTGAGGAATGCTATCTTTACATCCATCTAATGTACCTTCCATCCCATCTGCGCTGAAAGTGATAGAATAGATTTGATTGATAAGTACCTTTCTATTGGAGCAAAGGTCTCATCGTAATCAATTCCCTCCACCTAAGAGAACCCTCTAGCAACAAATTTGGCCTTGTGTTTCTCCACACTCCCATCTACTGCTTGCTTTACCTTGTAAATCCATATGCAACTTACCACTGACTTGTCTGCTAGTCTTGGGTCCACTTCCCAAACACTGTTTCTGATAATGGAGTCATACTCCTCAACCATGGAATAAACCCATACTGGTTGCTGCACTGCTTCGTCGAATGAGGATGGGTCATCCTTTACACACTCACTCATCAGAGCCATGTAGCCAGTGTACCAATCTGGCGACCTCCTATTCCTGCACTGTGATGTGGGTGCTCCCACATTCTCTCTAGCATCATGCATCAATCTGTTAGCCTCTCTGGTGCACTTCCTTCCATCTCTGGAAGTCTTTGCATGAGTGGGTGCTTCCACTCTTTTCTCCTCTACATGTGGTTTCTCCACATCATCCCTAGCTTCCTCCTTTGGAGCTAAAAGCTCCTCATCTACATGTAACTGGAGCTCTCTTTCAAGGGAGCATCTCATGGCTTTCTCTTCATCGAACTTCACATCTCTACAAACAAATTTCATCCTGTTGGATGGAAGGTACACCTGATAGTTGTGAGGTGTATCAGTGTACCCCACAAATATACCCAACTTAGTTGTTGGATCTAGATTTTTCTGTGCATCCTTGGTAACATGATGGTAGAATGATAAATCAAAGATCCTGAAGTGTGCCACATCTGGTTTCTTACCTGAAAAAACTTCTTCTGGTGTACTGATCTTGAGAATTCGATGAGGGCTTTTGTTCTGCAAATAAGAAAATGTGTTGCATGCTTCAACCCACAAGTTCAATGGTAGGCCCTGATCATGTAACATCGCCTGTGCATCTCCCACAATACTTATGTTCTTCCTTTCAACCACCCCATTTTGCTATGGGTTATGAGGTGCTATTAAGTCCCACTGAATGCCTTCTGATGCACATAATTTCTTGAATTCATCCAACTCATATTCTCCACTGTTATCGCTTCTGAGAGCTTTAAATTTCCTTTTAGCATCTTTCTCAACGAGTGCTTTAAATTCATAAAATTTAGAAAACATATGATATTTCTTCTACATGAATAAAATCAATCCCTTATGAGAAAAATCATAAAAAAATATTACATAATACCTGTGCTTGACCATGGAGGCTATCGAGAAAAATCCACACACATCTAAGTGAACTCTATCAAGGATCACTTGCGCTTGACTGTCTTTATCATGAAAGGAAGCTTTGGTGTACTTCCCCAATGTACATATTTTGCATGTGTCTCTCTTCTCTGGTGTACCCTTGAGAATTCTTGTAGAAATTTGCTGCATGATCTTCAAAGCTCCGTGGTGCAAGTGACCCAATCTTCTATGCCACAACTCACTGATGTCTCGGCTATGTACCTTCTCTAATTTTGTGCTCAAAGAAACACAATCTTCTACATCCAATTTGTAGAGGTTCTTCACCCGAAATCTAATCCGCTTCACCTATTCTGAGTCTATGTGACGAAGGAAAACCTTTCCCTTGATAAATATCACATCATAGCCACAATACTCCAACATGGAAACTGAAACTAAATTCTTCTTCAAACCTAGAACATCCATGGCATCTTTTAATGTGAGAGGAGAACTAGACACCCTTTGAAAGGTAACATTACAGATTTCGGTTGCACTATACCTCCCATCATCTCCCATCTCGATGTGCATCTGGATGTCCTTCTACTCCAAGTCACTAAAGAAATATTTGTTGCCATTCATATGGAATGAGGCTCTACTATCCAGGTACCACACACTACCCATCACTGGTGTTACCATGAAAGCGATGAGGGTGAAATCCAACTCGAATTGTGAAGTAAGAGCTTCACCTATCGCTCCTCTTGAAGGATTCTTATCGACCTCCTTGTGCAGACACTTTGTGGCATAGTGTCCCAGCTCGAGACAGTGCAAATATTTAATCTTCGACATGTCCTTCTTCTTGTTGCCCTAACTGAAATCTGATTTGGAATGGGATGAATTCCCATTCCCTTTTCGCCTTTCCAGCTAAGGCACAATTATCCTCATCATCATGCTTGGATGAGGATCCATATCTGGTGTTCCGCTGAATCTCTTCTTGTACCAAGTTAGACCACAAGCAATCCCACTCTGGTAGCTTCTCCCTCCCTTTAACTCAGTCCTAGTAACTGTGCCAATTCTTGGGAAGGCCTAGAAGTGCTAGGCTCACCATATTGTCTTCAACAACTGTAACATTGAAACTTCCAAGCTCATCCTGACATTGGGTGAAGTTGGTCAAGTACTTCAGTATTGTGTTTCCTTTCTCCATCTTGATCTTTCTGAGCTTGTCCTTCAATGCTAACTTCCCGTGGTCACTAATATTTTGAAACAGGTATGTCAAGGCCTTCCACTTTCCAAATTGAGTCTCCTTATGACGCAACCATATGGTTGCCACACCCTAAACACCTTAACGAGACTCTTGATCCTCATAAAAATTTTAAGCTTCATGCCCACATATACATATCGAAAGTGTTACTCTATATGCCTTTTTCCTTTAAAACCCCGGGACCATGCCACTTTATTGAAATACACGAGAATACATGAAAAACCCACCTTAAACCTTAAGGCTAGGTTTCAAAAGGATTAAAATCGATTTCATAAATCCCTCGGGTTCGCTCATCTCCCCTTTGCCATTGGTCTATCGCAATATCGCTATCACATTTATCGCGGACACACAATATCGAAATACACAGAAATACAAAGAAATTTGACCACAAACGCTTAGGCCGGATCTCAAAACTCATACACTCGTATTATAATTATTGTTGGGTCCACTCTTTGCTATACTTTCCATAGCGCGACACTCTAATCTCCAAAACCTCCGATTGCCGATCGACACTTTATCTCTATCAACGTATCGACCCTTCGCACATCCATTACCTTTAGCCCTTTGACCTCTCTGATATGCGATTAGCGATCACATTGGGACCGTCAATTTGACGCCCGATCCGACGGCTGATGCTTAATCACAATATCGCAATTGCCACTTCTCATTGGTCGATTCCGATATCGTTCCAACGGGTTTCCGCCGATGCGATATTTATGGTTCTTCTCCATGTGACATGATCTGGACCATTGGTCTCACAGATCCAACAGATCTTGTGCATCAACTCTGTCTATTCCTCTTTAACTTAGTTTCATTTGCAATTGATGGATTTTGTGTTAAAACACCTTCCTCTGCCATACTCTGTCTTAAACATGACACTCCATATACATAACAATCATTCATTTACTCACTGGATTGCCATCGATCCTACAATGATCGATGGTCGATCAAGATGCCTACATATGAAATTTTAAACAATCTATGCATATATACACAATAGAACTCGAAAATGGCATAAATACACAGTTCCTCACTCAGAATAAACTCTCTGTATATAAACATATAAACATATAAACGCAGAATTACATCTTGAGGCTCTCCGTTCTTATCTGGCATGATTCCTCTAATTGGAGCCTCTGTTTCCTAATCTGCCCGTAGGCTTACAATACCATCGTGAATCCTCTCTAATCCTCTCTCTCCCACTCTCTCAGAAAAAAAAGGGAAATACATATATGTCCTATCTAACAATCTCCTTCCACAAATTAAGGAATTCACAATACATTTGGAAATCAAATCCTACTCTAACTAATCAATATAAATACTTGGCTTGATCTCCACGCAGGGAGGATCACTTGCCACTTATTACCAATTCTGTTAAGAATTAGGCAACAATTAACTATTTACATAATTTGCAATTAATATGTTTAAATAACCAATTCTCCCTCCAAAATTTCATTAGCCACAATATGTGACCACACCATCACATTGTTGGCTAGGCCTAGATGCTCCTGCATCAGACTCCCAAGGTAAAAATAATCATGATCTCCTGATGATGTGCTTCTGATATGTGTCCTCCTGGATCCCATACTTTGTTTGGTAGTTTGTCCTTGGTTATTGTTGTTGTTTGTTGATCTCCCGGTCTCCATACTTTATGTTGTAGTGCTCCACTAGCTATGCTCTCGCTGTCTACTACTGTCTTTTTCATATATCTTATTGTTTTTTGCTCATCATCGCAATTTATGTCAGGCTTCCACACCTTAATTTTCAATTTACCATTACCTTCACTTGCACCATTCTTTCCAGCAAATATTCCTTCCCTCTTTTGTGCTCTATGTATTCTATTGGATTGTTGTTGTATGAGTCTCCACAACTCATCAATTTCTTTGTCCACTTTGCTTCTCAGATGATGATTACTATTCTCCTGCAACTGGTTGTGTTCTTGAATAAGGACATTATAATCCATGTGCCAATATTTTTTCATATGCATTTCTAAAATGTACAAATGCCTTCTCCATTGATCCCCTGCAATAATCCCAGTTCCTTCTTCTGGTTTCTCATCTCTGGCTTCACCACTTCCTACTTCAATTTCCAGTATACCTACAATTCCACAAATTTCTTGAAAACTAAGAATTCTTCTTGCTTGCTTAGGTACTTGGAATACCTCTTCTTCGAGCAAATTAATTTTTGCACCCTTAATGATTATGCCATCATATTTGTCTACTTATGAAATGTCATTTTCAGCCTCTTCTTCAACAATAACTCCCTGTTGCACAATAGTAATCCTATTACTATCATCTCTTGAAATCATATCTAGTTCAACATTTCCATACTGTAAATTCAACATCATTCCATCTTTTTGAGACATTCTGATCTCACCCTTCCTTACTTCGATCCGATCTTCATAATCAATTCCTTGTTTCAAATTGACTTCACATTGCCTTGTTCCTGCATATAATCTTCACCATAATCAATCAATTCATTAAACACAAATGCTTTACCCTATTTCCTCATTATGCCAACATTTCTGAAAAATTATTTTCCATATTTGTCACCCATGACAACTTCTTCATTTTTATTCAGTTCTGGTTGTGCAGTCTAATCACTTATTCCTTGGTTTCCTTGCCTCTTCTCCAAAAGGCTAGACTCATGCCACAAATCTATCATCTCATTTGGAATTTCTCCCAAGAGCTCTGCACGATCTTCACTAACTTTATTGTCTGCAACATCTGTCTTTAGTCCTTCTTTACTCTGGCTTTCTTCAAGGTCAATAATATTCAATAACTATTTAATATCTACAAAGTATTCTATATCAACCTTCAATAGCTATTCTCCTTTTGGCTTCAGTCCTCAATAGTTGTCTAATATCTGCATAATTCACTACAACTATGTTTAACAACTACTCTTTCCTCTGCATCACAAGATTATGTGAATTTCCTTCTTCTAAATTATCAAAAATCATATCTTTTCTTTTCCTTTCCCTTATGACAACCTTAAACAGTTGCCTTACTTCAGTGTATCCTGCATTTGCACACAAAATATTAGTTTCAAAACTATGAGACACCAAGGTATCCTCAAATAATTTCATCATCAATCCTTCCGGTTGACTCCCACTTCTTGAACACACCATAAGATTCTCCATTTGATTTGTATTAGCTTCATCAATTTTCCTGAGAAAACTCTTTGTTCCATATTCGTATGAATGGATCTCTTCCTTTCCAAACACTTCTTTGATCTCAATAATTCCTTTGCCATCCTCATTTTGGCTTATCCTTTGGATGTCATCTGACTGGATATCTTCGTTCACTTGACTGTAACTTTTCTCCTTATTCTTCATATGACTGTGGGTAGTCATCTTTCCACCTATTGGTTTGACAGTTTCCAACAACTGCTTGTTTTCCCTCAAGTTTACATGACCTGCAAACATACAACAATTATCAGTTTTAAAAATACAAGATCCTTCATTCACTTTTGATGCTTCAAGCACCAATCTTCCATCATAGATTTTTTGGATATCAGAAGATCCTTCTTGCCGTGACTCCATTCCTTTGAGTCTCTTCTTCTCTAACAAATCAATATGAATTTGTTCAAGTCCCCTAAACTCACTTATCAGCTTTCCATTCCACCTCTATTGCAGTAGCTTCCACTTGACCCGTTTCTTTGTTCTCCATCTGTATCTTCGGTCTTCACTTGTCTTTCTTTGTACTGCCAGACTAATCTCTTGTTCTTCATTCTGTTTCCAGTTGCTATACTTCTACAATCTAATGCCTTCCTTAAATCCATTCTCATGTTGCTGATCATCTCTTCTAAGCTGCTGGTTCCTTCCATCTTTATCCTGCTGGATTAATACTTCTGTCTCCTTCATGTCTCTAAGGACATAACTTCCTTGTTGTTCCTGATCTTTCATCTCACCTTCAAATAATCTCTGCTCAATGTCTCTGATTTTAGCATCATATTTATTAATGATGTCTTCCATACCTACAATCACATCATTAACTGAAGAGTCTAAACATTTACTTAACTCTATAAATGTTTGAGACATTTCATCCCTATCATGCATGGTAACCACAATATCTTCTTTATCAGGTTCTAAAAGCTTCGTTTCTCCTTCAGGTTCCTTGAGCAATCTTTCCAAGAATTCTATTTCCATATGAAATCTTTCCAGCAGTTCATCACAACTTTCATTCTCAGCTTCATTCTTTTCCTAGCAATCCTCTTGAGTTATCCTATTTTCTACACTATCATATTGCAAAGTTCTTTCATCAATTTCATTAGACAAATTCATTTGCTTACCTTCTTGGTATACCAGTATGGAAATTTCATTAGACTTCTGGTCCATATCAACTTCATCTGACTATCTTACACCAAACATAAATTCATATATGAACTCCTTCTGCTGCAATAAATCAACACCTTCTTCCTCTAAAAGGAATTCTTCATCATACTTCACCTCAAGAGCTTCATTCCTGTTTGTGACAGTTTCACCAGACTGTCCATCATCCTCTGCATATCCTACAAACATACACAAACTATGAGAATTAAAATCACAAGGCTTCATTGCCTCATCTGTTCTCCTTGTCAACATATCTTCAAATTATTCTGAACTATGCCAATAGTCCATGAGATCTTCAACTAATCTCCCATTATCCTCTTCACCCAACATTTCACCCTGTTCTGGTCTAAAAATGGAAACTTCCATTTCTTCTTTTGCTCCTCTGAGTTTTTCCATCAACCAATTTACTTGTTCTTGTTGCAGCCTTCTCTAAAACTTAGGCCACTTCACTGGCTTCTTTCTCAAGACCCAACCTTGTCTTTGGTTCTCCTCTAGCAGCATTACTAACACATCAAGTTCTTCTCTTATCTCATCATTTCCTTGTCAATCTCTGCTTGACTCATCCGTTTCCTACAGATTGTTTGAGCACCCTTCTCCTTCATCTTGTAGCCTTCTTCTGAACCTTCCATATGAATTTCCATAGCCATCTTCTCTTATGTGTGAGCTCCACACCTGCAACCAATCAACTTCCTTCTATGTTGATCTTCTCACCAAGCTTCTCCTCTGCCTGGTCTCTAAGTCCTCTTTCTTTAGAACTTGCACTGAGCACTCTTGCTCTCTCAATGTGGTTGCTACACTCACTACTCTTAAGGACTCCTCTGTCCCTATCTATTCCAAGCCTCAACTAGAATGAGGTTCTGCTACAATCTCTAAGAACTTCCAAAAGTTCTTTTACAGTCTTATTATTGTAGTCCTGTGCCCAACATTGCCATTCATTCAACCAATGCTACTTTCATACCTTTTGTAATCATTTCCTTCATAAGAAAGACATCCTTGCTCTGGTACCAAAATGACGCAACCATATGGCTGCCACACCCTAAACACCCTATCGGGACTCTTAACCCTCATAAAAATTTTAAGCTTCATGCCCACATATACATATTGGAAGCGTTACTCTATATGCCTTTTCCTTTAAAACCCCGGGACCATGCCACTTTATTGAAATGCATGGGAATACATGAAAAACCCACCTTAAACCTTAAGGCCATACTTCAAAAGGATTAAACCCACTTTCATAAATCCCTCAGGTCCGTTCATTGCCCCTTTGCCATTAGTCTATCACAACATCGCTATTGCATTGATCACAGATACACAATATCGAAATACATAGAAATACAAAGAAATTTGACCACAAACGCTTAGGCCGGATCTCAAAACTCATACACTCGTATCTATAATTATTGTCGGGTCCGCTCCTTGCTAGACTTTCCATAGCACGGCACTCCGATCTCCAAAACCTCCGATTGCTGATCGACACTTTATCGCTATTGCCGTATCGGCCCTTCGCACATCCATTACCGCTAGCCCTTTGACCTCTCTGATATGTGATTAGTGATCACATCGGGACCGTCAATATGACGCCCGATCCGACTGCTGATGCTTAATCGCAATATCGCAATCGCCACTTCTCATTGGCCATTTCCAATATCGTTCCAATGGGTTTCTACCGAAGTGATATTTATGGTTTTGATCCATGCGACATGATCTGGACCATTGATCTCACAGATCCAATGGATCCTATGCATCAACTCTGTCTGTTCCTCTTTAACTTAGTTTCATTCGCAATTGATTGATTCTGCGTTAAAACGCCTTCCTCTGCCATACTCTGTCTTAAACACGACACTCCATATACATAACAATCATTCATTTACTCACTAGATCGCCATCGATCCTACAATGATCGATGGTCGATCAAGATGCCTATAGATGGAATTTTAAATGATCTACGCATATATACACAACAGAACTTGAAAATGGCATAAATACACAGTTCCACACTTAGAATCAACTCTTTGTATATAAACATATAAACGCATAATTACATCTTGAGGCTCTTTGTTCTTCTCTAGCCTGATTCCTCTAATTGGAGCCTCTGTTTCCTAATCTGCCCGTAGGCTTACAATCCCATCGCGAATCCTCTCTCTCCCTCTCTCTCAGAAAAGAAAGGGAAATACATATATGTCCTATCTAACAATCTCCTTCCACAAATGAAGGAATTCACAATACATTTAGAAATCAAATCCTACTCTAACTAATCAATCTAACTATTTGGCTTGATCTCCACGTGGGGAGGATCACTTGCCACTTATTCCCAATTCTATTCAGAATTAGGCAACAATTAACTATTTACATACTTTGCAACTAATAGGTTTAAATAACCAATTCTCCCTCCAAACTTTCATTAGCCATAACATCTAACCACACCATCACATTGCTAGCTAGGCCTAGATGCTCTTGCATCACATTACCGTGGAGGTTCAAGACAATATGATCTCGAACTCCTTCTAGGATAATCCTTCTTGCCTTTTCCACATACTTTCTCCACTGCCAGATCTTGAGCATCAACTGTTGTAGGCTTAGGAATATATTTATCTATGAATTACTTAAGCCCATTGTCTTCCAACACTGCCTCCGTCTTGTCCTTCCAAGCAATATAGTTTGAACTACCCTCAAGGTCATATTCAAGTCTCAATCCGTAGAACTACATCTTGCTGGCTTTGGAGTATGATACTGTAAATTCGATTTCTCCTGCAAAAGACAAACTCATATTCTCCTCTTCTATAGTGATTTCAACTCTGATACCATATAGAAATTTCTTGTAGATTCAAACTGCAGATTGTAATATGCTAAAACAATTGACTTGAATCTACTCTACTCATCTGCGGAAATAATAAATGATCGATGAAATCATGAAGCATATAAGAGAAATAATTCAATCACACATAACACATTGATTTAATTCACAACTAAAAACCCTTGCTATATGTATATTGCATTAATAAGAAAATATGAGAATATTACAATGCTTTTCTTAAGCCCGAGCAACCTCTGCACTATCTCTATCTATCTCACTACTCCCCAGACAAGCTCAAGCCAATAATTAGCCAAATTATTGCTTGCCCAAGTCCCTATTTCCTTGCATTGTTCCTCAAGGAATTAACCTTTATTTAATTAGGAAATTAATCAATTATGAATTGCACAATACTCATAAGCCTTTGATCGCACGCACCATCAATGTAATTTAGATGATTTTACAACTAATAGTACATTGTACTTGAAATCCAATCTCAAATGGGAATTTCTTTGAGTTGACATGCATGCATTAATTATGAGTGAATATTCAGTTTACTGGTTAATCATTGCAGGCAACACCCCACTATTCTACATGTAGCACCTCACTACTACATGCAACACCCCACTACAGTAGGCTGCACCCCATTACTACAGGTTACACCCCACTACTGCAAGTTACACTCACTACTGGACCTCCCACTAATTCCTCCATGAGTTGGAACTAGTTTAACTGACTTTAACTCATTTAGACTGAATTAAATAATTACAACTCAAAACAAACTCAACTAGTGCTCCTAATTGTAGGAGACACTCACATGACTCTAGTTAGACCCTCAACTAGAATTAACTGAGCTAACTATGCCAAATTAACTTAGTTAACTATTACAAGTTGTCATGAGATGTGGAGTTACAATTTTATTCCCAATTTAATTCAAGAACAAAATTAAATTAGGGTTTTCTTGTTGCATTTTCAACACTTGGTATGAGAATAACTAGAGATAGGAAAAATTGCAAATTAACATTGTCTCAGAGTGAGTACATAGAAAAGGTGTTGCAAAGATTTAATATGTAGAAGGAAAAACCAGTCAGTACACCTTTGGCTAGCCATTTCAAACTAGGTAAGGCAATGTGTCTCAAGACCCAGTAAGAGATGGATTATATGTGTGAAGTTCCATACACATCAGCTATTGGAAGTGTAATGTATGCAATGGTATGCACATGACCTGATATTGCACATGCAGTGGGAGTTGTAAGAAAGTATATGAATGATTTAGGAAAAGACATAGAAAAGGTGTTGGAAATATTTAATATGCAGAACGCAAAATGAGTCAGTACACCTTTGGCTAGCCATTTCAAACTAAGTAAGGTGATGTGTCTCAAGACCCAGGAAGAGATGGATTATATGCGTAATTTTCCATACACATTATCTATTGGAAGCGTAATGTATGCAATGGTATGCACTAGACTTGATATTTCACATGCAGTGGGAGCTGTAAGCAGGTATATGAACAATCTGGGAAAAGATCATTGGATGGAAATGAAGTGGATTCTCATGTATTTGAGAGGTACCACAAATCAAACATTATGTTTTGGAGGTTCAAACATTTCTCTACAGGGATATGTTGATGCAGATATGGCATCTGACACAGATATAAGAGGAGAACCACACGGTATGTGTTTACTGTAGGTGGAACAACTGTCAGTTGGGTTTCAAAATTGCAAAACAATATTGCACTTTCAACAATGGAAGAGGAGTATGTTGCTGCAACAAAGGCTAGTAAATAAATGATTTGGCTACAAAGGTTTATGAATGAGTTGGGAAAGAAGCATGAGATGAGACATAGTGCTATCCATCTTGCAAATAATTCAACCTTTCATTATAAGGCTAAAAATATACAACTCAAGTATCATTTCGTACGGTCAGTTTTGTATGATGGATAGTGGAAGCTGGAAAAGATACACACTAGTAAGAATCCTGTAGATCTGTTGACAAAGGTTGTAACTAGGGAGAAATTGAGTTGCTACTCAATTTCAATCGCCCTTAAAGAATGATGATGAAGATGAGAAACAACTAGGTCTAAATTGGAAGCATTTTCCAACAAGTGAAGCAACAACGGAGTTGATATAATCAGTCTCCAAGCGGGAGATTGTTGGATGTGGAGCCTGATTATCTTCTTGATTCATAGGTCTTGTTTTAGTCGCGTTTGGATCCAATCCCTGAAGGGGGGTGTGGGGCGGATTCCCCCCCCCACTACTACTACCCAGGGGTCCCGAGGGGGGGGGGGGGCTCGCTCCAAAATAGATGAAATTTTTTCTTGTAAAATATTGTAATTTCGAAGTCAATCTGGGCTGTTCATTAGGAAAATGATTTGATAGTAGAAGTTATGTTAATTTATGGGTTTTTTCCCCAGAAGACAACACTCAATTTATATGAGGGAATTTTATTACAGTTGTGCATTATTATTCTGAGCGAGAAAGAGAGAGGAGACTATGCTTGTGCAAAGAGGAAATTATGATGGATTTGCTATAGGTTGTATCTCTTCATTTTTCTGGATAATATAAAAGGAAGGAATGATTGTTTCTTCGTGGATGTAGCCAAAATTGGGTGAACCACGTATATCTATGTCTCTCTTGTTATATGCATTTTTGTATTTGTATTTCTGCAATATTTTGTGTATTTCATTGCTCCGTTAATTAATTTCTAACACATCTAGCATGAGAAGGATTTCCTTGACCTCCTTTGTGTCTAACAAAACTTTGCTTTGAAGAATTTTCATATGTTAGTGGGTGTCCATGGTGTGCATATATCATTAGGGAAATTTTGAGGTCTAAAATGGGTCTAAAAAAATGTACAAAAAAAATCAACTTCATAAGAACCAATAGGATTCAATAAGATGATGTCAACCATGGGGGATGATTCATGATTTTTGGAGTAAAAAAATAAAAATAATAATATTTTTTTTTTTCCAACTTATCTCCCAGTATTTTACTCAAATTTCAAGTGAGAGCACTCATTGGATGAAAAATTTAATTTTGCATCCAAGGAGTACCCATGTTGCATACTTTCAATGGACCATACTACACGAAAATTGTGAAATACATGAAAAACGTGATTGCAATCACGTTTTTTCATGTATTTCAGATTTTTCGTGTAATAAGGTCCATAGAAAGTATGCAACATGGTACTCCTTGGATGAAAAGTTAAATTATGTATCCAATGGATGCTCCTGCATTGAGTAAAATCAAAGGGCGATAAGTTGAAAATACGATTTGAAAAAATACCTTTTTTTCTTTTTTCTTTTTTTCCCTCCAAAACTTGATGAAGTAATTTAATATTCTTTTTTTATTTCCACTATTATTTTATAATATTCCTTAGGGGGCCCATTTTAGACCTCAAAATTTATCTAATATCACTAAACTTTCTTTTGGTGTGCCCTATGTTAGGCACCTAGGCTGCAAGAGATTGTGGTTGTTTAACTAGTTCAAAAGTTGCAACATCTCCTATAACCTTTGAATCAATCAGACAATCACATTCTCTGTACAGTGGATGCTTGACATAGGGTACTTCAAAATGAGGTTTAATGATTACATGCATACTATGGATACTTACTGACATAAAATTTCTTTTGAGTAGAGTTTTGTTGGATATAAATAAGGCCAATGAGGAAATGCCTCCCATGTTTAATGAACTACAATTATTCTTGAAAAATTTGGATATGTGCCCAAAATGGATTAAAGACTACCTTGATCTACCTCTGAATTTGGGAAGTCCACTTGGCAATAGTAAGGGGATAATAATAGTAGAAATATTAGATACCTTACTTATATATGATTTCTCATAGACTTTTTGGCTACTTTAGTTCTCTTTCTTGGTTTTGTGTTAGATGGTCAATTAGGCTGTAATGGTCTAAAACCACAAACTCGTGTTTTTTAGGATATTTCTTTACCGGGTCTACAACATTTATAATAACCTTTGAATAAGTCAGAAAACCACTTTCTCTTGCTATGTTTCCCTCTTCTATAGTGATCTATGACTAAATAGTCTAGGGTACTTGGGTCCTATATCAATGTGCAAAAGATTTAGCTTGCTGTTAGGCTTGCAAACCTCCATTTCCTTTGGAGTAATCCACCTATCTTTTTCTTCGAGCTCTTTGTTGAGGCATTGATGACAACGATTGGGTAAGGCATAAATTCCTCGAAAGATGGAATCCTAGTATGATGGTACAAGGAAGGGGCGAGGTGAGTGGAGCACATGCTATAGGGGGGAGTAAATAAGTTTAGGTTGCAAGAGCTTATATATGAGAAAGAAAAATCCATAAAGATGCACTAAAATAATGTAGATCAAGAGTAAAATTTAAGAAGTAAGATGGGCCCAATTAAATTTGACTAGAATGGGTTAGGTAAGGAGCACTAGAGGAGAAAATTAACAAAAAAAAGAGGAAACATAATAATCCATACTTGGAGGACACATAATGGAAATCTAAATAGATAGTAAGGAAAAGTGTGCTTTCCATTTGAAAGGCACTACTAGTAAACCCTAGAGGCCACCACTGGTTGCCTTAAAGCATGACATAAGGGAAGGTCCATGTAGAGAAATTGTAATTATATTTTGTGGGAGGGTAGATGGAGCAAATGGTGAATGATAACATCATATAACCAAAACTAGATATAATACCTTCTTGATATCTCCATCTTATCTGTGCATTCATTTTGCAATAAATTTTAGGTTGATTTGACATCATGTTGATGGAATGTTGCACAAGAAGTCATGTAATAACATGTATCCATCATGTTCATTCAAGAGGGTGCATGGCCATGTCCTCATCCCTTATTAATTGGTGGAATGACTTCCATGCACCCTCCCACCTAGTGTGCCTCAATCACCACATCCTAGGGACGATTTATCTTACATTAGTAGGGTGTTGTGTTTGGCCTTTTGATTCAACACATGTGTATTCTTATTTGAATTAAAATCCTAAATGAAGATTATTCCACCTTTATGAAAAAATAGGACTTTAAAAGTCTTATTAAAGTTGGACAATATTGTATTATTATTTTATTTTTATTATTGTCTCATTATTTAATTAGTTTGAAATCTTGTAGGTGCTTCAATTAGAGGTTATAGTGGAAATGGTGGAAATTAACGCCCATTATTAATATATAATATATATAAATATATAATATATATATAATAAATAATATAATTAGATATATATATCGAGAGAAAGAGAGAGAGAGATTATAGTGGTAGTGGTGGAAATTAACTACCCTCCTAATAGAGTTCACATAACTGAAAGTCAATACACAAATATTCATAGGCACAAAACCATTATGACAATATTGATCAAAACATTATAACTCATCATGTCACTAGTGGGGATTTCAACCTGGGTGGGGAAGATAATGCCCATTCCACCCAATAGTCCAAGATAACCCCAATTGACAATCTAACACACACACCAACAAGAACAAGGATAATTTTCTATTGCTTTAAAACTACATAACAGATGTGGATATTACATGGTTATGACCATACAACATTTGAGGCCAGGAACAAATAAAACCTTGTAACATTGATTTCTTATAGTATCATTCTTTCTTGATTTCTTCTTGGTTTTTAAACTCAATGACATTCAAATCTAGAAGTAGGCATCACACTGCTTGATAGGGCTAGTTCAACTGTGGAGGTTTTCAATTTTCTTTCATTGGATGATATCCATGACTGCTGTTATGGTTGAAACATATCGATTGTATTTCATCTGTAGAGTATAAATTTCCTCTTGTAGTTGATTTATTTTGTCCAAATACCTTTTCTTTTTGCATTTTTTGGATTAGGCATTTGAAGCACCAATCCCCATTCCTTTTGCAGACCAATTCTACTGATCAATTTAGGTTGGTATATTCCAAGACACAATGTAAGGAAATTCAAATTTGGTTTACCTCCCCGTGCATATGAGAGCCAATATTCTTGATTTAGACATAAGATCCGAAAGCCCATGAGTTAGGTCCTTGCAATCCAACGACAAGCTAGGGGACGATTTCCTTTGTGTTGGTAGATTTAATGTTTCTCCAGCTAATTTCCATATTACTCCACACAATATCCTGGATACTAAGTTGATATTTTGTAGTTGTTGGTTGATCTAGGGCATGCTTGTCCATGGGAAGCAATGTGCCAATGGTAATTGAAACTATATTGACATCACATGGGCGTTGAGTTGACAACATGGGGGTGTACCTTTGACCCATGTCAACCATCTCTTATGTGTCTGAATAATGGAGAGAAGGGGAAAACTATGAGCGCATATTTCAAATTGATGATTTCCCATGCAAGCTATGGAGGGGAAAGAGATCCATTTGGCACATTCCCATTTGGGGATAAATATCCTTTCTTTTAAAACTATATTTCATGGTATTATGCATGTTTTGATGAACTGTTTCCTTCTAATAATATTCCAAGAGGCAACCCAACTCCTTTGCTAGCGAATCTCTAGTTGATTGTCCTACTACCTAAAAATGTTTATAGTTTGTACTTTTCAATCCTAGATAGGAGTCTTTTAACTTTTTTTAAATATATCCTGGAGATGAATATCTTTTGGGAGTGATTTATTTCATAAACATTAAACATAATTTGGGAATTTTTCAAGACGGTCAAAGTTTGAATCTACTTGATTGTTTGATCTTTTCTAGAATCCTTAGTGGAAAGTTAGTTTATCTTTTCATTGGAGCGAAGAATAAACCCTCATTCTCTTGCAACCTCTTAAACAATCCAATATATTACAATATTCAATATTTGAATATTCAAAAGTTATTCAATTACATTGGATCTCTTTTCAATGTATTTTTAACAAGTATACTATTTCTTTTAAAATAATTATTATTAGTATTTTTTTAAAAGTAAGTTTTTAGTTTTTCCCATTTTTACATTTTTTTTTTTTTTAAATAATGTTTAAAAAGACTGTTATTTTTCAAAATTTAAAAATAATATTCAAAAATAGATTTTGAAATAAGATTTTATATTTCTCATTTTATTAATTTATATTTGTAAAATTTATTAATCCCTTCCTTACTAGGGACTATAGCATTAGCTTCGTGGTAAAATTATGTTGACCGTGCATTATTTGGTTTTGTGTTTTGCAAATTTAACCAAAGTTTTGGGAAAATACTTAATATTTCTATTTTTGCATAAATTCAAAAACAATTTTCAATTTTTTAGTAAATGTTATTTCTAATTTCCACTACTACATTTGGGCGGAAATTCCGACGACGGAATCCGATGGAAGAGATAAAATCGAAGAAAGTGTCGGAAGTTAAATGTTTTTTTGTTTTGTTTTTTTCTAAAATCTCGACTCCCATTGAATATTCGACGAAATTTCTTGTACAGTTGAATATTCGACAAAATGTCCAAACCCGTCGATTATCCGAAGTTTTCCTATAATCCCTCTTGTCGTCAAATAACCGACGGGAGTTCTTTTAGCATCGAATTGCTAAATCCAATATGAAAATGTGTTGTCCAGTTTCTGACAAATGGAAAATAACCGTTGCATAACGTTCAATTCCACCATTAATGGCTTTTTGCACTGAAAACGTCTAATATGGGACCACTTTATGTTGACCAATTCAACTAATTAAAATAAATAACATTAATAATTAAATTAAATATAATATTAAATATAAATTAATATTTAATGTATTAATATTAATGTAATACAATGATTATATATAAAACTATATTAAAGTTATTAAATTGCCCAACATATATAACTTTGACATAGTTATATATATTAGTTGCGACTGTTTTGAAAGGTTGTAGGCTTATTTTGAGGTTAATTTTTGAACAAAATCATCACTGAAAGTTTGGTGACAAAAAATGTCAAATAGCAATCCTCAAGGAGACCAAGAATACAGGGGATTGACATCGAGGGCTTATGTGGATGGAAAATGTTATTTCCCTTGTAGAAATTGCGAGAGTTTTAGGTCAAGGAGAATTCTAATAAAATCGGCTAAAAAACATTGTAGAGACTATGGACATGCTAAAGGCGGACATGAATATCAACCATTTGTAAGCTATTTATTATGTCTTTGTATTGTAGATCATTTTTATGAATGTTTATATGTGTATTGTATTTTAGATTGTATGTCTTTATATTTTAGATTGTATTATCTTTCTATTGTAAATGTATTTTATAATATTATTTTGGGAGGTGTTTGAACTATGTTGTCATCTTGATGTGGACTAGAAATATTATTTGATTATTTTCATTAGGGTTGATTAAGGGGTTAGGTCAAGTTAGGGGTTAATTAATTTACTTTATTAGAGATAAGGGGTTAATTACTTAATGGGCTTAGGGATAAGGTTTTGTGTCGGATAATCATCATATGTACCATTGAATATCCGATGGTTACTAAACTATTGACTATTCGACATAATTCTAGTGATGATTTGATGAGCACCAATGTGTTGGATAACTGACACTAATAAGTCACATATCTGACTAATAATCGTTGGATTTTGGCCCCATTTGTACTAGTGTTCCCATTGGTTGAGGAAGCTCTAATGGGACATAATTCCCTCGGCGAAGGGAATTTTATTTTTGTTTTTTTATAGTGTTTGACAATTCATTTTAAAATTAAAATAAAACTAAGTTTGTGAGTGGCTATTGCATTGGTGAGTGCTCTGACACTGACACTATTATGTTTGCGCTCTACTTAATGATGCAAGAATTGATGTGATTGTAGACACTGTTATGTTAGTCCTCTGCTCAATGGTGCGAATTGATGTAGTTGTAAGTTGTTTGCATAGGCCCAAGGGAAGGGGGGTGTGGCGGGTGAATACATTTTTAATTAATATTATTATATTTCCTTGTGTGGAGGATAGAGTATATGTGGGAGAACTGGAGTCCTTTGCATAATGAGCGCTATGGCACTGATCAACGATGCTATAGTTGGTGTGGTTTTGTTGTGCAAAAATTTTACTATGCGGAGGATGAAGTATGTGTGGGAGACTTGGGGGTCATTTGCATAGAGGAGGAGCAGAGCGAACTAGTATAGTTTTTTAACAAGTATCGTAATCGTTGGACTATAAAAGCTACTATTATTATGAAATATTAAATAAATTATGTTTTCAATGTTATACTAGTTCTTTTCTCAATGATTTGAGGATTAATGCAGTTTCAGGTTTTTTTTTTGTAGGCCCTGGGGGAGGGGGGTGTTGAAAAAATATGGGAGAATTGGTGCTTCTTTGCATAGATGGGGGTGCTAAATAAACTGTGTTTTCAATCCATGTGAAGAAGAAGTGTTGTGTGGTAAAACGAAGTGAGCCAATTCAATATTTGCACTGAAAGGATATGGTACATGGTATTAGTTGCATTCTTGGTTCCCCAAATGTGTGGAAATCTGTGTGAAAGGTTTATTATAATAATAAATAATAAATATACAACAATTTTATTTTAAAATTATTATTTATGAATGTATTTTGCGACTACGAAAGTAACTGTGTGGAGGGAGCAGTGCGAAGGTGGTTGTGCAGAGTTGACTGTTCAAAGGAAGCATGTTAAAATTGGAAACTAGGGCCAAATTCCACTATGGACAACACATTTTATGGATATGATTATTACAATGAATTCCTCCTTTCAAGAGGACCACAATCGACCTAAATATCATCAAATTTGGATATGGGAAAGTGTATTTTTGAATTTTAAGCCCACATTTGCATATTTGATTAGGTTGGCCCTAAAGCAAGTTGGACATCCTTTGAAGGCTATAAATACAAGTGACCTCAACCTCATTTGGACATCATCGTAAGACATTCTTCTATTCTCCATCTTGTTTTTAGCTCGCACAGGTTTGAGGTAGATCCAGGGAGGAATGGGTTCGCACGAAGGTGAAATTGCAGGGTCCGAAGATCACATCTCTATTTTAAGGTTTTGGGCCTCAATCGCAGTCACGCCACAAAGAGATATCAGCTACATTCACTCACTAGATGGATCATTTTTGCATCTGAAGCTTTTCAGTCGCACACACAGCATTTCCTCCATGTGACCAAAAACTAGGGTTTGGTTTTCAGTTGTCCAAAGTTTTCACTCATTGATCACAATGTTTAACAGTTGACCACAGAAAATGGGAGTTCATTACAAGATTCTTTTTAGAAAATTATATATTACATAACAATGAAAGACATAGAATATTGCATAAATATAAACACACAAAACACATAAAACCAAAGAGACAGATATACGTGGTTCACCTAATTTGGGCTACATCCACCCCGAACATCCAATCCTTCCTTTCTATTATCTAGCAAAATGAAGAGACACAACCTACAACAGATCCACTGTAATATCCTCTGTTTTCTCTCACAGTCTCACCTCTCTGTTTCTAGCTCAGAGAATACACATCTATTACACAATCTCAATACAATGCCCTCATACAAAGAGAGGGGTTGCCTTCTAGGGCAAAAAACCCTAAACTAAACATAAGTTCTA
>APFE031369523.1:0-20389 GCA_000404065.3 Pinus taeda | reverse complement strand
GTTTTTTTTTTTTTTTTTTTTTTTTTTTTTTTTTTCGCAAGAACTTTTTTGGGCGGCGAGTTTGCAGATCAGATCTGTACGTTTTGGGGCAAAATCTAATTGCAAATCTGGATTCTTTGTGAAAAATACCTAATTTAAAATAAAAATCGGCCAAATCAGAGTCCGGATGAAGGAGATATCGCTAATCTAAAAATCAGTGGTGTTGTAGACATTTTTTCGGGGCAATGAGTTGGCGGCACAGATCTGTACGTTTTGGGGCAAAATCTACAAAATCTAATTGCAGATTTGGATTGTTTGTGAAAAATACCTGATTTCAAAAAAAAATCGGTCGAGTTGGAGTTCGAATGAAGGAAATCTCGCTGATTTAAAAATTAGTGTTGTTGCAGACATTTTTTGGGGGCAGCGAGTTTGCGACGCAAATCTGTGAGTTTTGGTGCAAAATCTGCAGAATCTAATTGTAGATCTGGATTATTTGTGAAAAAATACCAAAAAAAAAAAACAAATCAGTTGAATCGGAGTCTGGATGAGGGAGATATCGCTGATTTAAAATCAACTTTCTTTTCAGAATTTTTGCTGACGGCGAGAGAGTTGCAACGCGGATCTGAAATTCCAGTGCCTAGATCGAGATTTCTATCACAGGGGAAGATGCAGAATGGTCATTCCATTTCCGAAAACAGGTCATAATAAAGATTCTGAGCAATATTGACTAAACTGTGGCCACTTTAAATTTTCGCCAAGTAAGCGATTTTTTTTTCGTGTTGTCTAGCAAAATGCTTTTTACAGGAAAAAGCAATGGCCCTACTATTGAAAAATTAATAAAACAAAGAAATTTCACATATGGGACAGATTGGAAGGATTTAGTGTGGCTTGGTTTCAAAGATGATGCTACCAAATGGTGGTTCTCACTTGACAACAAGCAGTTGACCAAAATTTCAGATGCAAAATTTGAAAGAGTCCTTTTAGACAAATGGGCTCGTGCTAGAAAAAATGAGAATGAGACACGAAACGGGTTATTTTCTACTGGTGTCTCCTTATTGCGGGTTCATGGATTGATTCAGAAGGAAAAGATCGTTGTGTCTATAAATCCTAGTTGCAAGCATAATTTTATCAAAGTTAATTTGACAAAAAAATTGCAAGTTCCAGCAAAACACATTGAAAACACAAGTTGATGATGAGGATGTTCAAGTTTATAAGGATTTGAAGTTTTCTATGGATAAGTATGTGTTGCATGGTGATTTTTATACTTCAAATGTGGATAACATGGATGTTGTTTTGGGATATCTTTGGATGGAATCCGTGGGTTCTATCAATATTAATGTGCAAAAGAAATTCTTGAAGCTCTGGTATAAAAAGAAGAAAATTACATTACAGGATATTTCCATCAAAACAGGTAGAGTCCGCAGAGGTTGAAGCAGAAGATGTTCTAGGGTCTGACATATCAGATGATAAGCCATTGATGGTCGACAACCACACACAAACATCAAACCAGGTACCAGAAAAATAGGTAGAGGCGGAAGCAGAAAATGTTACATCAGAGGGGGACTCAATGGTTGAAGTAATATTGAAAAATAAGAAACAACTATAGACACCACAACAGGTACCAGATACCCATCAGGCTCCATTAGGTGGTGTATTAAAGAAAGATACATCCTTAGTTAACACTTCAGCATATCACCACCCACATCGCCCCGCAAGAAAACAACCAACAAGATGGCAATGAAGTAGCCACAAGGACAACAACCCCCGCATGGTAGATAGCGAGGAGCGAAGATCTACCTACTACACATCAACACAGAAGCGCTGCCACAGTCAACTTCCATCTCAAGCGAGCGAGGAACCAGCGAAATCGAGGGTTCACCTTTCTCTTGGATGGCTAGATGCATGTGCATGGTACCAGTGGACTACTCTTTTGAGTAGATCTTATTATTTGTGTATTCCCATGTTTCGGGGACAAAACATGTTAAGGGGAGTGGAATGTAGTGTACCTAGGGGGGATAGCATAGGGTATAAAGGGAGGTACCCAAGGGAATAATGTAATAATGTAATAATGGGATGGGCCATAGTAATAAATAAGGTGGTTAACCCGTATCATGTAAGGGACCACAAGTAGTTAGTAATAATATAATGGGCCCATGGTATTATATAGATGGTATTGAGGGAACAATGGTAATGACCCATGGTATTTTATGTATGAGGCCTATATAGAGGATAAAGACTCCACATTGAGGGATGTCAAGGAATATTGTACGAACAGGCTTATGGCCTGTGGAGTGTTCTCCTTCCTTAAAGAGTGAATGTATGGTGTTGCCCTACCTTAAGGGTTTGATATCAATAAAGAAGCATCTCTATCTATTTCTATCTTATTATTTTTGGGTATATTTGTATTCTCATATATTATCAGATCAAATCTATAACAAGTGGTATCATATCTATAACAGGGTATAGGGACTAAAGGCCAAGCCCCACTTGGGCGACTATGTGTGGCTTAGCGAGGCAAGGGAGAGTTGCAGGTAGGGGGTTGGGACACTAGCAGGGTGGGCAATTGGTTGAGTGAACTCGAGAAAATGGCAATGCAGAACCATACAAGAGCAGTGAGGGACCTTGGGAGGCTTGAGAGGCAGAGAGGCGAGCAGAACTTGGACAGGAAATTGCCGACAGAGGCAAGGGTTTGTGGGTATGATAGCACTAGCAATCCCTGGCTCCAGATGGGTTTGAGAGCCAGGTCATGGCCGCAAGGAGGTGACCAATCTCTGAACCTTGGCAAAGGCGAGAGACATGGAAATAAACCAGGGGAATCCTACTCGGATCCCACTTCCACTGGCCACCTGTGGGCACAGGGATACCTTTGCCTGTCACTGGCCAAGCATGGCAACAAAGTATGGTTATTGCAATTGCGTCGTGTTGGGATGAATGAATTAGTGAAACTAACAATGTTGGAATGTATATAGGTTACAAATCGACAATGTATGGCTCCATCAAAACTTGGTCGTGGCCGCGGCAACAAGAGACCAAAACCCTGGGCACCCAAACGAATAAGTAGGACGGAAGGCCACAGGGGTCGTAAGCCTACCAAGCTCTTCATAGCCGAGGTAGCCAAGACATACAAGGAGGAAAATGATGAGGGTATTAGAGAGTTGATAGACGATTCAGAAGACCATGTAAAACATGAACTAGAACCAAATGATGAAATAGAAGTCTGGAGAACAATGGTGCCTGACCCAGGGACTACAAGAGGGCGAATTACACAATTCAAGCACACCATGCACCTGTATTTTCTGATGAGAAGTCTGCTAGGCAAAGCAATGGAGTAAATTTCTGTGGGGATGGCAGTTACAATGCAGGGCCTTCCAACCTACAAAAAAGACATGGCGAAGATCCTATTTCAGCTGCACAAACAGGACATTAGGATGGATCGTATTGACAGACACATCCCTTGCATTGTTGAGCTCTTCGGAATGCCAAAAGCAACTGCTGATGATCCTGCCCCAATAGCCTCATACTTTGAGGAGCAGAATGTCAAGACAGATTAGTCTTCCTATGTTTGGTTTTTTTTTTTGTGTGGATAGCATTTAAATTTCCAGTTGTTTATGTCAGTTGTCATAGTTATACAGTTTGTGGTCATAAGACTGAAACTTACCTAGCCTTGCTAGAATTACTGAAGAAGTTTTGTTTTTGGATGGCGTATAGTGCTAACTGATGGCCAACAGACTCGGTTTCCCCTCGAGGCGAGTTGAGGCCACAGGGTAAAACTGTGGTGTAAATTTTCCTTATATATATAACAAAAAATGGATGGTCTTGCTAAGAATTACAAAATAAATAAATAAATAAATAAATAAATAAAAGTAATTATAAGTAATGATAAATATAATAATATTTTTTATGAATATAATAAATTAAAAGTAATAAATGAGAAAATGTAGTTATATTTAACAAGAACTACGTTGTGGCAATGTCACTGTTGCTTTTTCCCATGTGGCTCTTGTTTTTGATTTTTCGGTTTGTTGGATTTTGGAAATGATGTAATATAATTTAATTTAACATATGATCTCAATGGCATGCTCCCTTATGACATGAATATCCATCTCAATAGGATCAATAGCCTTCACCTAGTGAATGCCATCAAGCTCCTTACTCATTATGTCTTTAGATGTAGAATAACGTATCATTTCCCTGGATCTGTTGGGAGGCCTAGAAAGAATGCCACAACATCCATAGATTCATATGAAAAGAAGAATACAATCAACATTGCATCTGGTCTAGTTTTGGTAAATTCACATTATTTACAACTAAATCACAACCCAACCTACTAATTTGGTGAAATATTTCCTACTAAAAAATCTTGACCGAAACAATAGAGAAAAACAAATATATAAGTAAATGAAATAATAACCAGGAAATGAAGAAGATATTTCTCTTTTAATAGCTATCCACAACGTCATAGTTGAAATCAAACACTGTGTATCTGCAGTCGTTATCCAAAAGGGATACTGTAAAATTGTCATAACTTTTTTCAACCCATCCAGTTTTATCAACCAACACTTTCTTGGATTTCTCATCAATCTTGAAGACAATGTAGCATTGCACCTTCTTCCTCTTCAACTCCTGAAACAAACTCAGGCATTCGTTGGATACCCCATGCCTGTTGTTGCTTGAATACAACAACATCAATCCAATTAATGACTTGCACAACCCTGGATTTGTGGGCCCAACTTTATTCTAACACGATGGAATTCCACTTAACAATATTCCTAACACATAAACTAACACAGAGCCAACTAAAAACAGGTCCGATAGGCACCTTTAAGGTTTTATAGGTTATGCATACCAAGTTTTGATATATTTCCTTAGTGAGCCATTTGTATGTAGTTCAAATATGTAGTTTCATTCTCGTTCTCCTTGTGACGTTGCACTGCATATCAGAGACAGTTTTAGAAGGGTCCGTATATCACAGTCAGGTTTAGGTAGAATTGTGTCAACATATATTTAAGACAACCTAGTATACAATCTATTCTAGATTCAATACAAAACTAGGGATTTAGATGGATCTGCCCTAAAATCTATGTTCAATGTACAAGATTCAATAAAATTTCATATATGTGTTTGTGATATATTCATACAAACTCTGGTTTGAACGGGTCTGTGTTAGTATCTGTATTCAAAGAAGATAATGCATAAATATAATATATTCAAGATTCAATATAAAAGGGCCTTTAGATGGGTTTGATTTAATATCTATACTCAATGCAACCGATATACAATCTACTTGAGATTCAATACAAACATGGGATCCTGATGGATATGTGCCAAAAATTAATTGATGATCAACCCTATTCCACCCAACACTACAAAGTTGCAACTGGGATTCAAATGGGTATGTGCTAAAATTTACTTGTATATAATGATCACCCCCATTCCACCCCATCATACACAGTTGCAACTAGGATTTAGATGGGTATGTGCTAAAATTGACATAAACATTTTCCTTCACTGAGAGTTAAAACCATATAATTCCTACCAAACAATATCTTCACTCTATCCATTTATATGAGAAAGAATAGATAAAAGAACAAGGTGTATGCATACCATTCGGTATGCCTTTGCCATGTAAACATTTTCCTTCACTGAGAGTTAAAACCATATAATTCCTACCAAACAATATCTTCACTCTATCCATTTATATGAGAAAGAATAGATAAAAGAACCAGGTGTATGCATACCATTCGGTATGCCTTTGCCATGTCTATAATTGCTTCAACGCAAACAAAACAAGAAAAACCTTTGTAAGGAAGAAGACTGGAATTGAATAACAACACCTATATTCCTTATCAAAAGAGAAAATAACTTAAATGTGATGCGTATCATTGCGTGGACTTGATCCTCAATACAATTCCGTTTGAAGGCATAAGTATAGAAAATGAAAAAACAATAAATGTATTAAAAAAGGTATTGGAGCTCGCCATGGCATGACCCACATCCAAATGATAATGAATATTTTCTCCCTATATATATTTTGGATTCCACGTCTACTTTGAAAGTCATTATCACATACATAGAGACCTATGCACTCTAAACTATTATTCCCTGGTATTATGCATGAATTGAATTTAAATGTGTGCATAATCGTTGTTGGGTCATTGATTTATCATTATTATTGCCTTTCCCTGACACATACTTCATCCATTTTTACCATTTTTTATCACGTTATTTATTATATAATTTTATTTCATAATTATTTATGCTATTGTGGATAAGTAATATTTGTTGTCTTTTATTTTTAATAAATTGATGTTTCGTATGTATGATTTTTCCAATGATGATTTTGTTATAATATCACTCACCATTTTAGCTTCCAAAATCTCTTCTAGATTGGAATTTTGATCCTTCAAACTCATAATCAAATATTCCAACTCAGAAATCTGCTCGGGTAAAAAATGACAATTTTGTGTTGGATGTTTCGAGAAAATGAAGTTGAATCGTGAAAATCTGAGACAAGATTTTTGTGCAGAACATACCAAATTAGTTTTCCAATGTGAAATTTTCCAAAATTCGGTCTCGATTGAGAGAAATGAAACATTATTTGAAGGACATTTTCGTAGATTTTATGTTGTGGCCATTTTCCAAATTGCTCAATTGCAATACCAGATTCAACTTGTTCCAGATGAATCATGATGGAAAGATCTTTCAAATCTCATCTTGCTTATTGAGATTTTGTAATCAATGGAAATTGTAAGGGAAATCATTTTGTAATCAGTGTGTTGTAAATTTCTCTTTGTTGTTTGTGTATTTAAACGACACAAATCAAAGAGAAAAGGGAGATAAAACATAGAGAGCAAATAAGATATTGAAGGATTTTCCTTTCGTGTATAACAACAAAACTTTAGTTTTTAATTCATTTTTATGAATTAATGTCAAATATCAACATATCATAACTCGGTGTAGTCTATAACTCTCATCCACAACCCTGATCAGAGAGTTGTGCCCACTCTTTCGATCAGGTGCTGTTGGATACATTTCGTATGGACAAGTATGCTTTTCAAATGTATCGTTAATGCTTTATGATTGTTGTTTTATTTCTTTGTTGTATTATTATCTTGCTGTTATTTCAGAAGTGTTGTTACTTAGAGTTGGTGTTATTTAATTTGTTGTTACTCGATTTGTAAAAATATTTGGGACTTGTATTTCGTAATTGCTCAATACTGGGTAGGGAGCCTGTGGCCTGCATAGAACTTGTGCGATAACCTTGAAATAACCAAATAGGCCCTGGATTGACAAATAAATGTAAGAGGGACTGAATTTATAAACCTATATTAAGCCCCCCAACATTTTGGTGTCGTTGCCAGAGACACAAAAGCTTTCAGTTTGGGGAGTATTACTTTCATTGACTTATCTATCATGACCATGCCATCAATACTCTTTATCATCCATCAATATCCTTATTCATTCTCAAAACTTCCCTTATTCCATGTTGTTATACGCCAAACAAAGATTTCAACAATGATTGTAGCAACCACCTCAATTTGTTTTCTAGTGTAGCATGAGGGCATGCTAATTATCTAGTTTGGGGGAGGAGTTGCTATGCATGATAAATGTTTTATCATTTATTTCTCACTTAAGGCATACAATTTAGATTTTATATAGTGCATAAATTATTTTGTGTATATCTTTAAAACTATCAACTAGATTCTGGTGATTTTGAGACAACAAGAAGGTATCATTAAAATAAAGAAACCCATAAAATTTCAAGCTAAACTAGTTTGTAAACCTCTAGAATCATGTATCATCACCTATAAGCATTTTTATTATATCTCGGGATATGTGGATCATATAGCTCTAACTTTTGGAGTGGAAAGACATTAATATAATAGAAACTTTCCTGCAAAATTTCAACAATATTTGATTTGTAGTTTTTGAGAAAATGGTTAATGAAGTTTGTTGTTACTTGTATCGTATTTTTCTACAACTTCATAGACATATGGTAGAAAGTCAATGTGAAAATTGTTACAACTTCACCAACATTGCTAGAATTGAATAAGTGTTCTTTTAAAGAAGCATTTGATTAATGTATTATAACTTGGTTGGAACAGAGACATTGTATTGCATGAGGACATGAGACATGTTGAGTTTAGGGGAGATGTTGGACCACTAATTTATCATTATTATTACCATTCCTTGACACATATTTCATCTATTTTTACTATTCTTTATCACATTCTTTATTATATAATTCCATTTTATAATTATTTATGCTCGTGGATAAATAATACTTGTTCTCCTTTATTTTTAATAAATTGATGATTAGTATGCATGATTTTGTCAATGATGGTTTTGCTATAATATCACTCACCATTTTAGCCTCCAATATCTCTTTTAGATTGCAAATTTGATCTTCAACTCATAATCAAATATTCCAACTCAGAAATTCGCTGGGGTAAAAAGTGACAATTTTGCGTTGGACATTTTGGGAAAATGAAGATGAATCTTGAAAATCTGATACGCGGGTTTTGTGCAGAACGAACCAAATCAGTTTTGCAATAATCATTTTCCCAAAAATTGGTATGGATTGAGAGAAAATAAAGGTTATTCGAAGGAAATTTTTGTAAATTTTCTGTTGTGGCCGTTTCCAAATTGCTCCAATCGCAGTACCAGATTCGACTTGTTCTAGTTGAATCATGATGGAAATATCTCTCAGATATCATCTTGATTATTGAGATTTAGTAATTAATCTAAATTTTAAGGGACATCATTTTGTAATCGGTTTATTGTAAATTTCCCTTTGTTGTTTGTGTATTTAAAAGACACAAATAAGAGAGAAAAGGGAGATAAGACATAAATAGAGCAGATCAAATATTGAAGGATCTTTCTTTCGTGTGTAACAACAAAACTTTAGTTTGTAATTCCTTTTTATGAATTAATGAGAATATCAACATATCGTAACTCAATGTAGTCTATAATTCTCAACCACGACCCTAATGTAGTCTATAATTCTCAACCACGACCCTGATCGGACAGTTGGGCCCACTCTTTCGATCAGGTGTTGTTGGATACAGTTCGCATGGATGGGTATGATTTTCAATTGTATCGTTAATGCTTTATGATTGTTGTTTCATTTCTTTGTTGCATTATTATCTTCCTATTATTTCAGAATTGTTGTTACTTCAAATTCCTGTTAATTAGAGCTGGTGTTATTTAATTTGCTGTTACTCGATTTGTATAACTCTTTGGGCCTTGTACTTCGTAATTGCTAAATACTGAGTAGCGACCCTGTGGCCTGCATAAACCTTGCACAATAACATTAAAATAACCAAGTGGACCCCAGATTGACAAATAGATGTAAGAGGGACTGAATTTATAAACCTATATTAAGGCCCCCAATAATTCCCATGATGGTGATCCCTATTAATGTTGCTTGAAAGAAAAAGGAAAAAGAATAATTATGTATCACTTTTTTCTTTTCAAAATACCATGTCCTGTCACAACCTAACAACAAATTTGATTTTTGAAAATTGTATGTAATCCAATTTTCATGTCTACCCTTTTTTGCAGTGCTTGAATCATAGTCTAGGAAGGTGATTTTAAAATCTATCCAAGGCTATTTTCAATAGAAAATCGATTTAATATCTATGTTGAGTTTGTTTGAGTGATCAAACTTCTCCAATGTCAGCCTAAAAAACTTTGAAAAGGTTTGGGTACAGAAAGTAAATCTATTATATTTTGCTGTTAGAATTGAACAAAACATTAAAAAATTCAAAAATTTATTTAAAAATTGAGTGAAATTTGAAAAGAAGAAAATATCCTTACTCGACAGAGAGCATTAAATATAAAATGCCTTATTCAGTGGAGAATTTTAAAGATAAAAACCCTTACTCAACAGAAAAATTTAAAGAGAAAAACCCTTATTCAAACAAACCCTTACACAACATCAACAAATAACTTTAAGAAAAAAGACCCTTATTCAACCAGTTGATCATGTCAATCTTGTGGGCCAAGACTAGAAGGGGAATGTTAATGTGAAAGGGAATCCCAATGTCAGTCATTGTAGGGAAAATATATATATCTGATCTTAACCTTTAACAGGTTGAATTTTCTCTGTTTATGTCAAAATTCCAATGATGAATGTAATGAAATGATGGGTATAAAATATCTGGTATTCCTCAAGTAATTGAGAATCGAAGCCCTCCAAATTGTTCTTATCTTTATCTATCCTCTCTGTATGTAGATTTTAGCATTGACTTGCAAGGATTCATCGATTCCCTATGCAATTTGGAAATATAAGCTTCCAGAGTCTGAGTTATTATTTCGCTGCTTATGATGTTACCAAAATTTATACAACTTATTATGACACCGACAACTCAACATAGTGCCTTACCTTTCAATTTGAGAATGGTGTTATTTATATGTTTTTTAAAGAAAATGGAATGCATCAACTATCTTACATTGTTTGCAAAAGATATTTTCCTCCATAGTAGTAGATAATACAAGAAGGAAACAAAAATAGACATATAGGTACAACGCACTGTTCAAACTACAAATAACAAGATACTTGATCATACAATAAAATAAAATTTCAGGACAACTTCCAAAAGATTGTCAGATTGTAACCAATAATAATGGTTGCTGAATTTTTTCCCTCTTCCATTCCCAGTGTTGGGAGGGAAAGAGATAAATCTAGGCCAGGTACTGCAATTTACTCTCTATTAACTTAAGATAGATATCATCATGCGAGCTTGCAAACAATAAGAATGGTTACTGAAATCTTTCCCCTCTTCCATTCTCAGCATTTCTTTGAGAGAGATGTCACGGGTTCGAACCATGGCCTTCGTCTTAGAAGAGAAGGATCCCGATTTGACTTTTTATATCCTCTCTAAACAGAGGGACGAATGGTGTAGAAATGGGAAGATGATATGATGTAGACATACAATGGATTCGTCACAGTATTCCATTCCATACCCTTTTCTGAGCCATCAATCCAATTAAAATAATTAGTTGGAGTCATCAATCTAGTTAAAGCCATTAAATATCGCCAATAAAATCCAACTGACCCTGATGCCTGGTGTATTCAGGCCACTTATGATGGTTCTAGAGTTTAATGGAAACACATTTGAGAAGACAAATAGAAACAATAAAGATTGACTGCAAAATATAATATCACGGACACGCTGATTGGGATGCTAACCTTCTGTTCAATTTCAGGATCCTTGAGAACCTTCTTGTTCAACACTATCTTTCTGCAAAAGAATCCAAAATAAATCTGACCGATTAAATTGACAAATCCACAATCAAAGCATCTGATAATAGTAAAGAAATCCACAAGAATTAGATGAAAAAATATCTCTAAATCTTATTTGATGTAGTCATTGACCTGACATTTCTTGGTCTATTCACCCTAACACTAATGGGAAACGGTAGTGGTTAAATCTACAGAAGGAAAATAGATATTGGGAAATAGGGAAAATGTCGTACATTTCTCTGACGGTTTGATTGAAAACCTTTATGAAATCTATTCTATGGATTAGTCAAAACCCTGCTTGGACGCCATTAAAATACCTGTAGAAGTAATGGGGTGAAGTTAATATTTTAGATTGGTCAAAGAAATATAAATGTTTAGTGCTATGAGAATGTCATTATCACATACGTATATATGCAGTTTTATGAAAAGCATCAATAGTCTCTTCTTGGAGAAGAGTTCAAGTGGAACTAGTTTGATCGATGTAGGATTTACTTCTAGAACAATTAATTTGATAGACATCTTAAGGGAGAAATGGGTCATATTTGTCTTTCATAGTTTTGAATAATTGTTTGAGGGTTTTATGAGGCTTGAAGAGATATTTAATGCTCTTTTTGACTAATATTTTTAACTATTGAACAATAATACCTTGGATTTAAAGGGTGTTGGCATTATGATACAAGTATTGTCCTTGATGGCAACTCTACAGGTCAACTCAGTTTTGATAAGAGGCTAATAGGAATATTCAAAGGCAATAGGGCATTGGTACAGAGGATTAAGAAGATGGAACTAAGGTCTATTGATCAGAATGGAACTAAGGTCTATTGATCAGAATAAAGAAGTTGAAGGAAGAAGATGATATAAGAGCAGTTTAAGAGATACACGTAGGTTGACTTAGTCCAAGCAGCATATACACGTAGGTACTCAGAAAAAAATAGCATATAAGGTACACACGCACTCCCATAGAAGGAAAAACACGTACATGTTGGAAACCATGGTTTTGGTCCGAGATATTTGGTCCAAGGTATCTTTGGACCATGATATTGACTCTAGGTATTTAGTCCGAGCTATTCGGTCCGTGGTATTTGATCCAAGGTACTGGTCCTAAGTGGATTCAGTCCATGGTATTGAAAAAGGCCAAAAACTATATAAAGAAGAGAGGATCATAAAGCCAGATGTGGAAGTGAATAAGATTCTAAGGAATACTTCTATCTGAAGTATATTTTATGTTGCAGGGTTATGTTTGGGACTAGATCTTAAATATTTATGTGCACCTTGAGTTCAATATTGGATCAGGATCATGAGACCTAAAATGACTTATTCTTGAATGATCTGATATTGGTTGAGGCTAGATCTGATGTTTTGCATCTATTTTATTCATTATCTATCATGATTTGGGTTTGTCTGAAGTCTGGAATTGTAGCAAAGTTCTTAGTCAATATTTGTAGATCTGTACGCAAGTTCATCTCGGCAAAAGAGTGTATACATGCAGGTTTTGTTCTTTCAAATAGCGTATACAAAAGAAATGCTTGCTGTTCAAAGATGACTAATCTATCAAATCAGTATTGTTGATTTATTGCTACTGCTATTTTATTGTTGTTTGTCAATGAAGTCTTCTTAGATCTAAATGTAAATCTGAATGCATAAGGAGGTTGATATTTTATTGATTGTATAAGTGAGAAGAAGTGTTGTTTGTTGCCATCTTGTGAAAAGTTTTGTAAGTTGACAGTAGATGTTCAATACATTGCTGGTTGGTACAGTTTGTGATTCAGATATTTTATGATTCAAAATCTTTAGAGGAATACGCAGGTTGGGTTGAAGGAAGTAACGTATACACGCAAGTTTTCTTCATTGAAGTAGTGTATGTATGTCTGCACATGAATTTTTGAGGTTTCAGTTGGTTCTGAATGTTGATACAAGTTTCTAGGTTCATCATAGTGTTCCGATGAGAGTGATATGATTGTTTCAGATTAACTGCATGTTGGTTGATGAAGTTTGAGTTTCTAAATTTCTGATGGGTTATTGATGAGTCAAGGTCTTCATATGTCTTGATATGTGCTAGGAGCATCTAGTCTGAAAATTCATGAAACGTGGTCCCTGGTGGAAGAGTGGAGTTTTCTGTAGGCTGGCACCTACATACTAGTAAACATATTGGCTAGTACAAGAGCTAGGGGGTTGAAGCCCCTTCCCAATAGAAGCTAGAGAACTAAAGAAGGTTGTAACCTTCTGCAGGTAGAAGCCTGCGTACTGGTATGAGTCTACACCAGTACAAGATTGTAAACATATTTTCTTATTATTAAAAGAAGACATAGACAACAACAACAGGTGGTTTTCACCCACATTGGGTTTCCACCTTAAATCTTGGTGTTCATGTGTGTTTCTTATGTGTAATGGTTTATTATGTTTATACTGCACATGGTTACTATTTAATGATTGATGAAGTACTGATGCACTGATTAAAGATCAACATATGATGAATTAATTGAATCATAATTTTAATGCATAAACGATGGTTCCCTTAAAGATAGTTGTGTGTACATGCTAGTTCCCCTCTCTGAAGTAGCATATATAAATCTGATTATGAAAAAGAAAAACTCTTGATCTGATGATATTGATTCACCCCCCGCCCCCCCCCTCCCCTCTCAGTATTATTTCCAACAATTGGTATCAGAGCCAAGTTCTTCAGAAGAAGCTTGATCGATTGAAGGAAGATCCATCAAGATGAATAATCATGAAAGCATGGGATCCATCAGACCACCAATCTTCGATGGGAGAAACTTTGTTTATTGGAAAATAAGAACCAAAGCCTATCTACAATCTCTTGGAACAGATGTCTGGGAAATTGTGGAAGGAGGATATAAATTTCCAATAGCAATTCCTACAGACACGGTAGGTAAAAAGAAATATGAAACTAATGCCAAAGCTGTCAATACTTTATTGGGAAGTTTGTCACAATCAGAGTTTGTCAAAGTCATGCAACTCAAATCAGCCAAAGAGATATGGGACAAAATCGTTCAGAGCTACGAAGGAGACTCTCAGGTAAAATGTGCTAGGCTTCAAACTCTCAAAATTCAGTATGAAACTCTTAAGATGCATATCGATGAGAATATAGCTAGTTACTTCTTACGTATAGATGATGTTGTTAATTGTATGAAGAATCTAAGTGAAGAAATAAAGGAAGTTACCTTAGTTTAGAAAATTTTGAGATCCTTGTCTGCTAAATTTGAATCAAAAGTGTTTGCCATAGAAGAAAAATAGGATCTGCAAAATATCACTATGACACAGCTTCACGGAATCCTAACTGATTTTGAGATGAGAAAAGGAGGTCCATCAGATATGAGAGAAGCTGCATTTAAAGCTTCAGCAAAAGGAAAAGAAAAGGAAGAACACAATGAATCAGGACACATTTTAGAAGAAGAAGATGAGGTAAATTTTGTCAAGAAGCTTCAACGGGGTTCTGGAAGGTTCAGAGGTAAGCTACCTTTCAAATGCTTTGCTTGTGGTAGAGTCGGTCATTATACTGCTAGATGTCCTCATAAAGATAAATACGAAAAAGGAAAGGAATATGAAAAAGGGAATAGGAAACAAGTTGTGAATAGAAGGAGTTACTATACTCATGAAGATAGTGATGGTTTATCTAATAGTGATGAAGATGAAACTGGTCAAGATTACATACTTCTCATGGCTTATGATAGCGATGATTTTTGGGATAGTTTAGAAGAGGATAGTGATGGTTTATCTAATAGTGATGATTATAGACTTCTCATGGCTTATGACAATGATGATTTTTGAGATGTTTTAGAAGATGAAAACTTTCATAAATAAATCTCTAAACTCAAAATCTATTTAGAAGAGAATATGATCATAGATACCTTGGCATACCAACTTGCTGAAAAAGAAAAACACAATGAAAAACTAGAATGTGAAATTGTGGGTCTAAGAAAAGATCTTGAGAAAACAAAATCTCTCAATCTTAGATTTGCTAAAGAATCAGAAACTTTAAACGAAATTATCAAAGTTCAGCGTTCTCCTCTGACAAAGATAGGTCTTGGATATACTGAAGAAGCATCTCAATCACGGAAGTCGTCAACCTCCACCAAAAGCTATCTTGATGCAGCAAAGACCAGTGAACAATATGACAATCGTCAGCAAAGGCATAAAGCTCATCACCAGGTAAATCATACTCAATTTTCTCCAAGGATGAATATTAATAGAAGCCACAACCAACCTCAGGCAAATCATACTCAATTTTCTCCAAAGATGAATATCAATAGAAACTACAATCAACGGGTAAATAGATTCGATAGTCGCAAAAACTTCTTTAATGGGCAATGTTTTTCATGTCATAATTTTGGGCATAAAGCTTCTCAATGCATTGCTTACAAAACCATCATGACTAGAGAAGCACAAAATCAAAGGAATGTAACAGGGATCAAGAGAAGTTCCTATAATAACTTTTCTTCTCTTGAAAATGAAATAGAATGCTCAATTTGTAACAACTTTGGTCATGAAGAATTTGAATGTAGGAGAAAATTTTGGCAAACACCTCAAAAGGAGCAAACACCATTAAATCCCAAGATACGGAGAAGGAAAGAATCTCAAACAGAAATATGTGGTATAGCCTTGTATGCAGAAGGACAAGAAAATTAGTGGTACATCGACAGTGGATGCTCCAAATATATGACAGGATGCAGTCTCAGCTCAAATGATGAATCAACAGTAGTACATCAACCAACTTATAGATCCATGATTGGCAGTCTGCTTTATCTAATAGGTACCTGACCTGACATCATGCATGCAGTAGGAATAGTTGGAAGATTCCAAGAAAATCCAAAGGAATCACACCTTCAGGCAGTCAAAAGAATTTTCAAATATCTTCAAGGAACTCAGGACTTTGGACTATGGTATCCTAGAGATGCAAATCTTACTCTTCATGCATATATAGATGCAAATTGGGCAGGAAGTGTTGATGATAGAAAAATCACTAGCGGTGGTGCATTCTATATGGGTTCCAGGTTAGTGTCTTAGTTCAGCAAGAACAAAGTTCAATTGCTTTATCTACAGCTGAAGCAAAATATGTGGTTGCTGCATCTTGCTGCACACAACTACTTTGGATGATGCAAACTTTGTAAGACATTCAGATCACATGTACTCCACCCATATCCATTCTATGTGATAATACAAGTGCCATTAGTATTTCAAAGAATCTAGTGATGAACTCCAAGACCAAGCACATACCCATCAAATACCATTTTCTACTGAACAAGTGTTTGAACAAAAGGTCAAATTGGAGTATGTCCCCTCCAAAGAATAGGTTGTTGATATATTCACTAAACCATTGCCCAAAGAAACATTTGAATATCTCAAACAAAAGTTTGGATTTGTTGTTGCATCATCCTGCTGTTAAATCTAGTTTTTCAAAGGAAGTTTACTACATGCTATTTTCATGTAGTATATGCGCGTACACGCAGGTTTCCTTGGCTGAAAGCGCATATATGTTCTTCTTACAAAAAAATAATGGTAGCACAGGTTCAGGGGGAGCGTTCACATTCCACATTGTTGGCATTATGCTTACTGAACTCAGCTATTTCTTAGTTGCATCAGCCATTAGTGTGATATAACTTCTTCTATCATGGTTTATATTTCAATGAGCTCTATTGGTCATATGATGTAATTTATTTCCCCAATATCCTTGGGATGGATGATGTAATAATTGTTGTATTTCTATCATGTATAAACTTTGGTATATCCCCACTTGGTTGGGCAGATGAGTCAAATATGGTGTATCCCCACTTGGTTGGGTGATTGATGTATGTATGAGTTCATGGTCATAGGGTGGTCATACTCACTCTATTGAGTTATAGTGTCATGTTATTATATTGAATCATCTCTCTGCAGACTCGGCATGTACTCAGGGGGAGTATGGATAGCATCATGCAAAGGAGGAGTAGAGTGGTCCTCCCTTTTCCCTTGATGTCAAAGGGGGGGAGTATTTTGGCATTTTGGTGTTGTATGGTATCTCTAACAGTCTTTAAAGCTTGCAATAGTCAACACCATCATGGTTTCCATTAAGTCCAAAGTGGGATATTGTTGGCATTATGATACAAGTACTATCCTTGATGGCAACTCTACAGGTCAACTCAGTTTTGATAAGAGGCTAACAAAATATTCAAAAGCAATAGGGCAGTGGTACAGAGGATCAGGAAGATGGAACTAAGGTCTATTGATCAAAATAAAGAATTTGAAGGAAGAAGATGATGTAAGATTAGTTTAAGAGATACACACAGGTTCACTTAGTCCGAGCAGCGTATACATGCAAATAATCAAAACAGAAATAGCGTATAACACACACACACACTCCCACAAAAGGCAAAGTGTGTACATGTTGAAAACAATGGTTTTGGTCCGAGGTATTTGGTCCAAGGTATCTTTAGACCATGATATTGACCCTAGGTATTTAGTTCGAGGTATTAGGTCCATGGTATTGATCCAAGGTATTGGTCCTAAGTGGATTCAGTCCATGGTATTGAGAAAAGCCAAAAACTATATAAAGAACAGAGTATCATAAGGCCATATGTGCAAGTGAATAAGATTCTAAGGAATACTTCTATCTGAAGTATATTTTATGTTGTAGGGTTATGTTTGGGACTAGATTTGAAATATTCATGTGCACCATGAGTTCAATATTGGATAAGGATCATGAGACTTGAAATGACTTATTATTGAATGATCTGATATTGGTTGAGGCTAGATCTAATGTTTTGCATCTGTTTTATTTGTTATCTATCATGATCTAGGTTTGTCTGAAGTTTGGAACTGCAGCAAAGTTCTGAGTCAATATTTGCAGATTTGTACGCAGGTTCGTCTCGGCAAAAGAGCATATACACGCAGGTTCTGTTCTTTCAAGTAACGTATACAAAAGAAAGGCTTGATGTTCAGAGATGACTGATCTATCAGATCAGTATTGCTGATTTATTGTTGCTGTTATTTTACTATTGTTTGTCAATGAAGTCTTCTTAGATTTGAATGTTAATATGAATGCATAAGGAGGTTGATATTTGATTGATTGTATAAGTAGGAAGAAGTGTTTTCTGTTGCCAGCCTGTGTAAAGTTTTGTAACTTGACAATATATGTTCAGTACACTACTGGTTGGTACAGTTTGTGATAAAGAGAATTTATGATCCAGAACCTTTAGAGGTATACGCAGGTTGGGCTGAAAGAAGTAGCGTATACACACAGGTTTTCTTCATTGAAGTGGCGTATACAGTCTGACACATGAATTTTTGAGGTTTCAGTTGGTTCTGAATGCTGATACAGATTTCTGGGTTCAACACAGTGTTTCGATGACAATGATCTGATTGTTTCAGATTAAATGCATGTTGGTTGATGAAGTTTGAGTTTCTAAATTTATGATGGGTTATTGGTGAGTCAAGGTCTTCATATGTCTTGATATGTGCCAAGAGAATCCAGTCTGAAAATTCATGAAACATGGTCCCTAGTGGAAGAGTGGAGTTTTCTGTAGGCTGGCACCTATGTACTAGTAAACATATTGGCTAGTACAAGAGCTAGGGGGTTGTAGCCCCCTTCCAGTAGAAGCTGGAGAATAAGAGAAGGTTGTAACCTTCTGTAGGTAGAAGCCTGCATATTGGTATTAGTTTGCACCAATACAAGATTGTAAACATATTTTCTTATTATTAAAAGAAGACAGAGATGATAGTAGAAGGTGGTTTTCACCCACATTGGGTTTCCACCTTAAATCTTGGTGTTCATGTGTGTTGCTTATGTGTAATAGTTTATTATGTTTATACTGCACATGGTTACTGTTTAATGATTGATGAAGTACTGATGCACTGGTTAAAGATCAACATATGATGAATCAACTGAATCATAAGTTTACTGCATAAACGTTGGTTGCCTTAAAGATAATTGTGTGTACACGCTAGTTTCCCTCTCTGAAGTAGTGTATATAAATCTGATTATGAAAAAGAAAAGTTATTGATTTGATAATATTGATTCATCCCCACCTCTTAGTATTATTTCCAACAATTGGTATCAGAACCAAGTTCTTCAGAAGAAGCTTGATCACTTGAAGGAAGATCCATCAAGATGAATAATCATGAAAGCATGGGATCCATCAGACCGCCAATCTTCGATGGGAGCAACTTTGTTTATTGGAAAATAAGAACCACAACCTATCTAAAATCTCTTGGAACAAATGTCTGGGAAATTGTGGAAGGAGGATATAAATTTCTAACAGCAATTCCTACAGACATGAGAGGTAAAAAGCAATATGAAACCAATGCCAAAGTTGTCAATACTTTATTGGGAAGTTTGTCACAATCATAGTTTTTCAAAGTCATGCAACTCAAATCAGCCAAAGAGATATGGGACAAAATCGTTCAGAGCTACGAAGGAGACTCTCAGGTAAAACATTCTAAGCTTCAAACTCTCAAAATTCAGTATGAAACTCTTAAGATGCATATCGATGAGAATATAGCTAGTTACTTCTTACATATAGATGAGGTTGTTAATTGTATGAAGA
Source organism: Pinus taeda (assembly GCA_000404065.3). Taxonomy (NCBI): domain Eukaryota; kingdom Viridiplantae; phylum Streptophyta; class Pinopsida; order Pinales; family Pinaceae; genus Pinus; species Pinus taeda. The sequence goes on along the minus strand of APFE031369523.1, from coordinate 622 downwards.
ATCTGGGTGAAGAAATAAAGGATGTTACCTTAGTTGAGAAAATTTTGAGATCCTTGTTTGCTAAATTTGAATCAAAAGTGTCTGCCATAGAAGAAAAACAGGATTTGCATAATATCACTATGACACAGCTTCACGGAATCCTAACTGCTTTTGAGATGAGAAAAGGAGGTCCATCAGATATGAGAGAAGCCGCATTTAAAGCTTCAGCAAAAGGAAAAGAAAAAGAAGAACACAATGAATCAGGACACATTTTAGAAGAAGAAGATGAGGTAAATTTTGTCAAGAAGCTTCAACGAGGTTCTGGAAGGTTCAGAGGTAAGCTACCTTTCAAATGCTTTGCTTGTGGTAGAGTTGGTCATTATGCTGCCAGATGTCCTCATAAAGATAAATATGAAAAAGGAAAGGAATATGAAAAAGGGAATAGGAAACAAGTTGTGAATAGAAGGAGTTACTATACTCATGAAGATAGTGATGGTTTATCTAATAGTGATGAAGATGAAACTGGTCAGGATTACAGACTTCTCATGGCTTATGATAGCGATGATTTTTGGGATAGTTTAGAAGAGGATAGTGATAGTTTATCTAATAGTGATGATTATAGACTTCTCATGGCTTATGACAA
>APFE031369518.1:0-24984 GCA_000404065.3 Pinus taeda | reverse complement strand
TAGGCTCTCGAGGAGCTCCTGCCCCAACTGTAAGATGCTGTGGGATCAGCATGGGAACCCTCTCTAGGGCAAAGCTGAAAACCAAAGCCCCATATCCAAAGGTCTTTAGTCGTCCTTGCTTTGCCCTGGTCAACTGGCCCTTCAAATTGGCCAGTACAGCTTCGCACCAGTTGAAACTGGTGCCCTGGAAACAGTCTACCGCCAAGTTTTTGCAGTAACCAAAGAGCCTTCACTTTCGCCTTTACTCATATGTTCAGGAGGTATGTTGCGGCCCATATGGTGAAGGAAGATGTGGAGGCATTTCATAGGATGGGAGATTTGAATCTTGAACCGAACAGGACTACTTTTCACAGTCTTATCTTTTTTTTATGTGAGCACAATCATGTTGAAGGGCAGAACACATGTCTATTGGGAAGGATTCGAAATTCTCTGCGGATACAAAGACCTTCAACATTCTTCTTACGAGATGGTGTAAGAGAAAAACCTGGCAAGAATGTAAAATGTTTTGGAAAGAAGTAAACAAGATTGATAACTTTTGTCAAAACCTCTTTTCTTATTCAATATTTATGGATGTACTGGCCAAGTCCGTGAATCCGAATAAGGCACTCAAGTTATTTCAGGAAATGGAAGAAAGAAGGATTCAGCCAGATGTCACATTCTATAATATTCTGATTCATGTTCTTGGCCAAGTAGACTGTGTTAACGAATCATTGCAGGTCATGCATAAGATGTTGTAGGTAGCATGTTGTCCCAATGTTATGACATACAATTCAATAATCAGGAATCTCTGCATAGCTGGTAGAATGCATAAATCTTAGCACCTATTGGAACATATGGTTCATCATCGGTACATTCTTAATGTCACCACTTATCACTTTTTCTTTAGTAAACTTAGAAGGCCGAAGGAGACACTGGAAATTTTTGACAGAATGGTTGATGAATCATAAGAAAAAGTAACATGAATTATATCCAGAGGTATTGTAGTATGGTGACTTCCTTATGCCTCAACTAGGGAATAATCAAGTCCTTGTTAGAGTCTGTGATGTTGCACTCAATCCTATAGACTTCAAACTATGCAATGGAGAAATCAAGTACAATAGTTTGGAATTCCCTATGAGAGAACTCTTCTCATGAATTTTCTAACAAAGCATCATTATATTTATGGATTTGAGACATCTGTGGTTTATATTTTCTAATTTAGTAACCAGAGAACCCATCGTAAAAACCATTTTTCGTCAATGTTTCAAATCCCAACAAGGATCCATCATCGGGACATTCTTGAATGATGATAGTAGAAGAGATGGAATGAGGGTATTAAATAGTTTTTAATAGTTTTAAGTGAGAAGATTAAATGAATGTCGGCAATTCTTAAGAAATTGAAGGTCTACAGCTCTTCTTGCTATCTTCACCCTAAATTTTTCGAGTAAAATGATTTCACTCCATGCATCCCCTCCGCATAGAGAAATGATTATGGATTTGAGACGTTTGTGGTTTATATTTTCTAATTTAGTAACTGGAGAACCCACAGTAAAAACCATTTTTCATCAATGTTTCAAATCCCAACAGGAATCCATCATCAGGACATTCTTGAATGATGATAGTAGAAGAGCTTGAATGAGGGTATTAAATAGTTTTTAATAGTTTGAAGTGAGAAGATTAAATGAATGTCTACAATTCTGAAGAAATTGAAGGATTGCAGCTCTTCTTGCTATCTTCACCCTAATTTTTTCGAGTAAAATGATTTCACTCCATGTATCCCCTCCGCATAGGGAAATGATTCTATATTTGAGACATCTATGGTTTATATTTTCTAATTTAGTAACCAGAGAACCCACAGTAAAAACAATTTTTCGTCAACGTTTCAAATCCCAACAGGGATCCATCATCAGGACATTCTTGAATGATGATAGTATAAGAGCTTGAATGAAGGTATTAAATAGTTTTTAATAGTTTGAAGTGAGAAGATTAAATAAATGTCGGCAATTCTTAAGAAATTGAAGGTCTGCAGCTCTTCTTTCTATCTTCACCATAAATTTTTAGAGTAAAGTGATTTCACTCCATGTATCCCCTCTGCATAGGGAAATGATTCTGGATTTGAGACATTTGTGGTTTATATTTTCTAATTTAGTAACCAGAGAACCCACAGTAAAAACCATTTTTCGTCAACGTTTCAAATCCCAACAGGGATCCATCATCAGGACATTCTTGAATGACGATAGTAGAAGATCTTGAATGAGGGTATTAAATAGTTTTTAATAGTTTGAAGGTCTCTTTTGCAAGATGAATAATTCATATGATCCTCCATTGAATTACTTTTCATTTCATTGCAGCATATCTATCAAATTTACATAAACCTTTTGGATGGATTTCATCTCTAGTTTTTATCAGACTTCCAGCTTGTTTGAGTTGATTTCTTCTATGCTTTTAAGCTCCATTATATAGCTTGCAATGATTTGCAAAACGAGCATAATCTTAACTTCATAATTTCCAAAGTCCATAGTTTTGACTATAATTTATGTTTTCTAGACTATATACCCCCATTATGTTTTTGAGGTCCATTACCTCATTTCCTATAAATTTACAAATCCCCCGATGAATAATCTATTTCTAAGACTACTAGTTCTGGTCAAGACCTAGATAGCCAACCCTGATCTAAAAATTGTTATAACATCTCACTAATAGATTGGATAGCTCTACTCATGAAATGTTGCTCAACACCAATGTTTTCCATAAGCAAATACCTGTCAATATGATAATATCCCACATGCTATTTCCCGGCTATTGGATCATTTCATTAAGAGAAAACTCGGTAGCAATCCATTATTGCACATGTTTTTATTGTTCAGTAGTCAAATGTAAAATGTCTACCAGGAAAAGTAAGGTGAAAAAACAAAATTTGTATTGGACACTACAAATAATATTGATGAGAATTCATGGTTGTTTTAGGATCATATAACCTTTTTGTTCCAATAATTTTCAGGTCCATTGTATCACTCTGAATGAATATTAAAATTACACATATTATTTAATGTCTATAAAAGATATGAATTAGATCCAAGGCCATGATTTTCAAAATCTGCATGTCTCTTTGAGTTATTTTTCAGGTAGTGCCAGGTTGTGATGTGGTAGGAGGAATAGTTGATGAAGGAGATAATGTCTCAAAATTTAGCAAGGGTGATGAAGTATATGGAAATATCCAAAACTTCAACATAGGCAGGCCAAAACAATGTGGAACTTTAACATAATACACAATAGTGGAAGAGAGTCTGATTGCTTTAAAGCCTGAAAACATATCCTTTGAAGAAGCAACCAGCTTTCCTCTAGCTCTTCAAACTGCCCAGGAAGGTTTTGATAGAGTAAATTTTCAAAGGGGTCAGACTGTATTCATTGTAGATGGAGAAGGAGGTGTTGTTAGCCTGGCTATTCAGGTAAAAGTGAATACAAGATCTTTTTCCTTTAATAATCTTCTTCCTCTGCATATGATCAAGTAAGAAGTTGTACTAATACGTTGGATGCATTCCAGCCATTGATACTTATGTCTTATTGATGAGAAAATTTACAAGATGGGGTTTGTTGACGGTAGTTTTTATAATTTGGAATAAAATGCAGCAAAGAGGCTGCAGTCCAGATAAGTGTGTTTATGAGGCTCGTCTCAATAAGGTGGGGCAGATTCTCTTTAGCTGACAAGTAGAGAGAAGAGATGGTAGCAAGAGGACTCTGATTAAAACCTAGGAGGGACGTTTTTACAGATATAAGTTCGACAGAATTAGGCAATGAAGATAGTTGAAGTTGTAAAATATCAAAAGAGGTTACTCCTCAACCATAATATGGAAATGATTCATAGTAATCTCATGTTCACAAGATCTGATACATATGATTTATTACCATCATGTTATTGGAATGATAACAATACAGGCTCCTTAATAAAAATGATAGTACAAAGGCATCTTTTTTTAAAGCAAATGTTCTAATTCTTGCTTCTATTTAGGTATTTGATGTAACTCTAACGTTATTGAATACCGTTGATCTTATTTTTCCTTATTCTAGTAAAGTACTTTTTACTGGATTTTGTCCACCTTCGATTTGAGATTAATCAAATATCATGTCAAGGACTTTGCATGTGGATTACCTAACACTTGTGAAATCAGCCAAAAACTTTGAACTTATCTTTGGTAAAAGTTATATATGTATTTTTTGGATGTTCACTTCATTCATTTCAGCAACCAACAAAAGAGCTCGCTCTTACTAGTTTGTCTGTCCTCTAACTCTCTGCTTTTTAATCTACCTATCACTTATTTGCCCAAAGACCTAGAGAACTTGCAGCCAATATAATTTTTCATATTATTACATTGTTGTTGTCGTCCCAGGGTGCAATTGCATGGTTTGAGTTCAATATTTTTGAAGTTTGTGGTAAGGTGCACACAAGTGTGCAAAATATGGATACAAAACAATATTTAAACAGATTGTGACATCATAATACTTTAAACTAGCAGAAAAAAATATGATTTGATAAATTCATTAGTTCAATGACAAACCAATTGAAAATATAGCATGTAAACATTTGAATGGCTGAACTTATATATGTTATATTTACATTATTTAGGTCATGTTTTCAAGATTTGTGCTAGTACATGGATTAATACAAATGTGTTAGTTTTCTTTCTACCCATTTCTACCTGGTTTTCATTAGAGCAATCATGAGATTTGAAGAATACTTCATGGAATTATTTTAGGACTCATCCAATGGAACCTTGGAGATTTCTCTTTGGAACGCAAGGAACCTAAACCCAGATTGAAAGTCGTTGAAGTAGACAAACAAGGACTTGAAGTTTTCCCATCCTTGCAGCAATCACAATAAAATTTTAGGCTTCCAATCAAGCCAAAGCTTTTGGTAAAATGGAGACACAGTTGGATCTGTTTATCATTGCTTGAAGCCCTTGTTTGTTTGGTCATGGAAAACAATTTGTTCTTTTCCAATCCTATTTTCAAATTATTTGTATTATTATCACCTTTGGCAAGGAGAAGTTTTGAAACTGACAACTATTACCAGGCCACACTTTGTGAAAACTCTGTAACTTATGCATGTTACAGTTCCCTATAATTGGTGACTTGCCATTCTAGGAATCATACTAGAATTCTACTTGTTTCCTGTGGCCTATATTCTAGGTTAGTTGATTCCTTAGCATCTTCTTGTGCTTGTGTTTCATGTTTACATTGAACTGGTTCTTCTAAGAGTTGCAATAAATAGTGAGAGAATCAAATGGAACCAACACAAACACAAATATTTCTACAAAGAGAAGAACAAATTGGCTCTTGGGAAGCACAACACTTGAAGAGAAATCAATGAATAAGTAGGGTTATTCGGATGTTTTGGGGACTTTGGAACTTCTTGGAAACATTTCAAAATGCTTGCATGGAGCATTCTTGGCGAGAGGAAGACTCTTGATTCCCTTCATTCCTTGATTTGGAATGGATGACTTCCAAGAGGGGGATTTTGATGCTCCTTGCCCCTGTGTTCTGAGGGTTAATATTTCGTTGTCATTTTCCTCTTGTGACTCATATTGCTCTTCTTCACTGTCCAAATTTGTTTCCTTGGGTAGCATTTATCCTATCCTTGTTTAAATATGATGATTGCCCTTCTTTTAGAAGTGGGGTTACACAACTGAAACAAAAGGTGCAACATAGAGATCCACTTACTCAACAACAAATTGGAGTGCAAAATATTTCAAAGGAATCCTCTTGAAATATTCTTGAATTCTTGTAGCTTTCTCCACAAAATGAGTTTCATCAACACAAAATCTCATCATGTGAGTAATTACCCATCTATCATTTGGTTGTAAGCTAGAATTATATCTACTCATTAATGTTTCTTGTTGTCATTGGCATCAAATTTAGCGCTCCCACTATACAAAAGGAAATCATAATGAAATAGAACGTTAATGACAAGTAAGGAACATGATCTCAACTACCTTAAAGATGTCCAAAGGGGAAATAGGAATCAACAAGTGCTTTGTAAGTTGAGTTTTCAATTGTTGTAGCAGCCAGAGTCCCTACGTGTTCTCCTGGAGATGAATGATCCAAGATACTACCAGACTCCATCTTGTTTGAGGAATTACATGCTACTGAAGAGTTTATGTTCCCGTATTCAAAATGAATGAGAAATTTTCCACAAGCATCTTTGACCATCCCGTCATAGAAAATCCTCAGATCAAGTAGAAATGCCATTAGATTCTTAAAAATAATTCCTAGGTCTTTCATTCCCATCTTCTGACATAACATACCTTCTCTGGAAGAGACAGAATGAATAAATATCTCGCAATGATTTAATCCACAAACATAGGATAATTTAACGAGTTCACAAACTTATAAGCGAATCATATTTCTTGTGTGGATACAAAGGATGAGAACCATTAAATGGAAGATGTGAATAAATATTTTTAAGCCAATCTCTAGGAAAAAATTTCCTCGAAACATTTAAAGCCCTAAGAAGCCAAGTTGTTGAACCACTTTCTTAGCAAATCTTGCATTCCCACTGTCAACCATCAGAAAAAATGAACTTGAAGAATAAATAGCCTTGGTATCATATTCCCACACTCCAAGTAGATGCTTCTCCACTTGGGAAATGATGGCATTATCATATCTTCCTCACCTCACATGCTTCATAAGCCTAGAAATTTCAGTAAGTTCATTTCCTAGCTCCTCCATAGATATCTTTCTCCCAGAAACATAGTGAGCAAGAACCAAATCATCCAAACCTACACTAAATCATTTAAGGTTAAAAATTCAATAAAAAGACTTTGAACTAAATTCAAACAATTCATTGTCACTCTTGGACCTTTTCATTTAAAAATTGCATTAAAGATTTGAGCCAGAGAACATAGCAATTGTGTTTTATCACCATTGAATAATATTATTCATTGTTGCTTATGAGAAGCCCATTCTCCTCACAATTCAATTCCGAGGTAAAGCCATCTAAAGAAGTTGGCTAGCTGTCCAAAATGGCCCTCCATCATGCACTTTAGTTACTTCTAGTTCAGGCAAGGTTCCAAAAGTCCATAATGATAGCTAATTCATTTTGGTTTTATCCAACATAGATTTTCTAGATAGAAGCTTGGCAACCAACAATGTATATTTTTTCTTTCAATTGAAGAAATAATGTTTAGAGTAGCTCTCAGGTGTACATAGTCCTACCTGGGATTGCTAACAACTGTGGGAATCTAACCTCCCCGCCTAACTATTGGATCATATCCTCATGACTAAAGAACCAACAATGTATCTACTATCAACACTCAGTGCTATGTTTGCCTCTCCACAATGGCAACTAAACATTCGTTGATCCACACTTAGAAGCTGCAAAAGCTCATCTTGATATTGTAAATATTGGGGATAAAAAACATGAATGAAATCCCCATCAAAATCTGCACCAAGTGGCCAACTTATGAGAGGATTAATAATCATTGTAGATCCCATATATATGTACATTTTTAATGCTACAATGAATGTTTTTTGACACTTGGAGGACAATTAATCAAAAAAATCCCCCCATCATGAAGTCCACGGTGGATCACTTCACCAATTTCAAATTTCTTCATTGCTTTTTTGAATGCATTTGAACAATAATTACATCCTTTGTCAACATAATCTACAACTTTCTACAATTTTTCCCTATTGTAAACATTTACACACTGCAAATGTTACTCTCTTGGCTATCTATACAAGAATAAAAATTTGATTTATCCTTTTATATGAAACTCCAGTGATAACACATTGAGATGATAGATTACAACTCTTACTAATAAAAAAAACTATGTTGTTTTTCAAATGTTTTACATTTTGCATTTCCAGGAAAGCTGTTTGTTGGAAATTTGCTTCGAGGTATCTAAAAAATACATTGTAGAATGTCAAAATACAAAATATTTTTAAAAAATATTAAGCTTGATATCCATCCTAAAGACTCTTTTAAGTTTCTACTACTACTTTGTATCCCTTTCTCCCTGCCCTTACACACAGATAATATGTGACCACGAATTGTAGATCCTTTGATTCAGCCTCATGTGACATGAATTTAGTCTTGTTGTATCTTGAATCTTTGATCTCGTCAACAACACTAACAATTTTCTTCAGTGTGTGTGCAACACGTTCCTAGGACAACAAGACTAATATTGACGATCTAAATTTAATATTACCATTTAGATCTGAATTCAAATAAAACAATTGTTTTTACAAAAATGAACTAAAAATAAAAATCATGTTACATATATCGAATTTGTAAACAGTTAGGAGTTCAAGGTAGAGGTTAAAACATAAAATTTCTCTTGCTTGAGGGTTAATTTCAACTAACCTCTGAGAAATTTGTCATCTGTGGAAAAATCTTCAATATCATTGAAATTGATCTAGCATTTTCTGAGTACTATCCCTTGACATAAATTTTGATAGTGGGATTTAGCAGCGAGGATCAAATTATCATTAGTAGGGGTCAACGTCTTAGTATATTCAGTCTTGGAATCGACTCTTCATTGGAGCATTGTAGATCTTCTTGTCTTAATGTGGGGAAACTTGAGTTCCTAGTCTCCATCCCTGCTGCCCTGTTGTTGGAAGCCTCAGGGTCCACGAAACGATTCCCATATGTCAATCATATCTGGACGACATTTGATTTCATGATATTGGTTACAAATGGCTGGGTTTTCACATTCTCCATCATTATTTTCATAGCCAAGAGTGAATGACCAGCGTTTCCATTTAGAATTGAGGCCTTGGGAAAATGTAGGAGCTTCAAAGTTGTCCATTAGAGTAATTCGAGAAAAATGAAATGCACAAATTCAAAATGTTCTTTGAATTTAAGAAAATTAGCACCAAATTGGTGGGATGATGTTGCAATATTGTAGTCTATAACTCGATGGATCTAGCATATTTTGTGACTTTTTGTTGTTGATGTTGCAAACATCTCCATTATGGTCTACAATCAATTGGATGTTTTTGGATTGGTATCTTTAATTATTAGTGTAACTATTATTATTTGCATTTGCTCAAATTCTCTCCTACTTCTTAGTGTTGTAGATGGTTTGGAACAATCATTGTGCTTAGTGCTATGTGGGAGGGTGAAAGTGAAGTTGGAATCTATGATTTGCTAATATATATATTTTTTTCATTTATATTTTTACATTAATAATCCATAACTTATATTGGGTGCATTAATTTAAATAATTATACAATGCAAAATGATTATATGCTTTGATTTAAGAAATAGTAGTGATAAATTGATAAATATCGATTTCAACTCTAATATAGTGAAAATTATCTAAGTGATTTCAAAACTAATATATTACAAAACAATTTAGAAATACATATTATAATGTTATTAAATAAATATTCTATTACAAGGTAAAGACCAATGCTTTGTTTATCCAATACTAATCTTTTAGTATACTTTTTTAATGAAAAATGTTTAACCAATGAATGTGATTTATTGATTTTTAGTGAAGATAAAATCCATTTTTTCACTCATTCAATATATGCAATGTATCAAATAAGCCTGAGAAAAATCAAGTAATTCCATTGATTTCAATAATCATATAATGTATCCCTACATGGGTTTGCTAGCATGAGACAGGTGGGAGGAATGAGACCATAGTCCCACTCACTATAAGAGGAGGGAGACATTTCGTCATTGCCCCCAATGAATTAAAATGCACATACAATTGCATTGTGTGCCATAATTATGTTATTGTTGGCTTATTGGAGCTTGACCCAGGTTTGGAAGAGTTATTTAGCCAAACAAATCTCGCATCTACTGACCATTTTGGCAACAGCTCGCAGAGCGTGGACTAAGGTCTCAACCGAGGTAGCAGGGGTAGGTGCTAGAACTAGGTTTCCGCACCCTTGGGATGTCATGATGTGGTCTAGACGGGTCACGCAACGTTCTATGGCCTCGCGCCACTCTACTTCCATGTAGGTCCGGAACAAGGAAAATCGTTAATACTTATTAATACTGAGATTGTTACAGATCAGATCTACTTCTTACAGTCTTTAAGTAAACATTTAATAGAGATAACAATGCGCGCACCCAGAAATGTTATAGACTTGCATAAACTCAGAATATAAGCATAAGCGCACATATCAAATAGATATATAAACCATACATTAAGCAGATCCACAATATTTTGAAATCAACACAGTAATTCAGAACCAACTTATCTTTATTCAACTCTTTCACCAATACAACCAGATATGCCCTATGCACTCAGCTGCAGGGGTCTGTGCACACAGTTGTGGACTCTACCAGGCCTTTGTGCACACAGCTACAGAGCCTCTATCTACCCACCAACACCCTTGACTTGAACTTATAGACGCAGAAAATACTGTCTTTACAAACCCATATCACTAAGATCCATCCAACACAAGAAATGCCTTCTACCCTTAGAACCTCGCTCTATTTATACATTCCCATGGTCCGTGGACCATGGGTAGGCCAACTTAGTTCCTATTATTCTATACTATTTCCTTGGTGGACAACCCTTTGACTCGACCTATTACATTTCGCGCTCTGCATATTTCAGAGATTTACAATATTATTATCCTAACTTACAGGCTTTAAGCCCCAAAACCGTTATGCGGGACCTCTGCTACCCAATAGGCCCCCAACACAATCATTGTGACTCGTCCTGAGTCACTTGTCTGTGTGGCGATATGCTTTTCCTAGGCTCCACAGTTCACCTTCCTGTGAGTGACGTACTGCTCCCTCTTGGTCTCTTGCAATGCTACTCCCAACTCCTGCTCCATTATTTCTACCACTTCATGCAATTGATAATTCTCATTCTAATCTGCTCGGTTAACACAGAACACCCCCTCATAGGATTTTAGCTCTAGCTGGGGTGCCACCTAGGGGAAATCCTCTTACCAACATAGCCATTTTCCAATTTCGTATCTTCTATATGCACTATCTGTTGTAGCTTGTGTTGCAATTTTGCAAGACCATTGCTATTGTCCGCGAGATCCCAATCTTCAAGGTGCATTAGAGACGACTTCTTAACTGCAAGTCCACCATTTGTCTCCATATTTATAGCCTTTCCCTTATCTTTTATGATTGGCCGACCAGCCCATGGGTGAGGCAGGGGCATCCAAACCAGTTCTGCTTCATGTCTACAACTTTCTAGCACATCCCCTACCGTCGATGTTGAACTCTGTGTGGTGCCTGCAACTGTGAACACTGTACTCTTTAGAAAGCCTTTCATCTTCATTGGCCATATCATAATCCTCAGGCTTACTCCTTGAGCGTAGATAATGAATAGTTCCATAGCGGTGTGAAGGCATAATAGCTTACTGTTCTTAGCAGCGCAACTCATTCGGTGGATACCCCCTATGATTTATAAGTATATCGATATTCAAATTCATTGGCTCCTGCCTTTTTTGGTGTCCTCATGCTAAGCCTGTGGCAGATCATTCTAGATTTGGCTCATACTCCGTCTCTTAATCGCCTGTCGCCTACTCCCTTTTGCCATAACTCAGACATCTTGTCATGAATAGTGATAGCAATGGTCACCTCTCTGCTTGTGAATGCAGCAGCGTAGCCCTTACTGCGCAATGGCAACCATTTTGACAGACCAAATCTACGGGTACCATGGTTGTCGCACAGCTTCCCCCCATATTGATTTATCATTTCGTGGTTTCTTTCAACTGGCAAGAGTGGTGAGACTATTCTTTAGGTGGTTAGTCAGGCAGTCTGCCCACTCGTCTAGAGCTTCAGGTGACTGCAATTTACTCTTCCTAGGAAGGGGTCTCCATTGAGCTTGGCAAGCTGGACCGTGCCTCCATCTGTAACTTCTTTGACTACACAAGGTCCTAACTAGTGCATGCAGAGCTTGCTAGTGAATTTCTCGAACTTGTTGTCATATAGTAATACTAGATCATTCTCTTTGAATGTGCACATCTTGATATGGAAATCATGCCAAGCTTTCTCTCACTACTTCTGTACTTGTTGATGAAATCCTGCCAGGAATCGCTCCTCCTCAAGTTCCCCCAGTTGTGTGATCCTTTCTTCCAAAGTTCTGTGATCTGCCATCCATGTCGCCACTGCTATTCGTAAACTAGGTACAATGTATTCCATTGGCATGATGGCTTCCTTGCCATAGACTAACCGGAAAGGTGTCTAGCCCATTAACTTCTTGCACATTGTTCGGTATGCCCATAGGACAACAGACATGCACAAATTGGAATCGTTACGCTATGCATTACATACCTTGATCAACGTTGTCTCCAAAATTTTGTTAAACACTTCAATGGTCCCATTGCTTATGAATGGTATGGCGTACTCTGTTGATGGTATATCTAAAATTCCTCAGTGAGCGCGCTGATAGTCTCATTCAGGAAATGCGTTCCGCAGTTGCTCATTAGAATTTTTGGACATCCAAATCGCGTTAACACATTCTCGAACAAGAATTTCGTAGCTGTAGCAGTTGTGCAGTCTTTAACTGGTTGTGCTTCCACCCATCGGGTCAAGTAATTTGTCGTCATGATGATATACCATGCCCCCGTCTTTCCTAGAGGTGTGATAGGCCCACAAAATCGATAACCCACTTCTTGAATGGTTGCAGCGTCATCTGTGGCTTGAGCAGCATTTCATCCCTCAGCAATAGTTTCCTAGTCCTTTAACATACATCACAGGCTCGACAGTACCCTTTCAAGTCTTGATGTAGAGTTGGCCACCATAGTCCACCACAAAGAATCTTTTGTGCTATGGCACAGCCCGCGTAATGTCCTCCAACAACCCCCCCATGTGCTTCAGCCAGGATCTATCCTTGCTCGAATTCAAGTACATATCTGTGTAATATTTCGTTGTTTCCCATTTTGTAGAGGTGTCCTGCAATAAAAATAAAATTTGTTGCGCATATCACCAATTCTTTCTTTTGCTGAACAAAATATCCCTGCAGCACAGTTCCTGTGTTTAAGAAGTGGATTATATCCTTAAAATGGCCATCTGCGATGTGCACTACATACAGTTGTGCGTCTGGTAGTCCTTCCTCTAAGTTTGTGGGCTCTTCGCCATTTTCAATTCGGGACCAGTAATCTGGGCCCACGTTTAGATGTCTCGGATTTACTACTACTTCAAAGTCGTATTCTTGAAATAATAGCCACCACTCACAAATGTGCCCCCCCAAGACAGGATTATTCACTAGGTATTTTAGCACAGAGTGGTTAGTAGACATCTTAAAGTGTCCTCCAAGTAGATAGTGGCAATATTTCTGGAGCGCATATACCATCGCCAATCCCTCATGCTCAGTAGTGGAGTAGTTTTTCTCAGCCTTAGAAAATTTTCAACTTGCGAACGAGATCGGGTGATCAATTCCTTCCTCTCCTTCCTATCTGAGTACCGCTCCTAGCATGATACATGACGCGTCAACATACACGTGGAATTCGTTGTCTCATTTTTGAAAGACCAATATAGGGGCTGATGCCATCTTTTCCTTGAGCATTTCCAAACTTTTGTTACATTCCTCATTCCAGCAATAAGTAGCTTCCTTCTTCAACAACTATTCCATTGGTGCCATGATCTACTCGTAGCTCTTCATTAACTTTTGATAGTAACCAGTGTGTCCCAATGTGGTGTGTAGCTTCCTGACACTCTGCGGCGCTTGTAGGTTGAGTATGACAGTAATATTTTCCGCATCCACCATCAGACCTTTCTTACAAACCACATGGCCGAGTAGGTTTCTGAAGGGGATGAGTAAAGTACACTTCTTTAGGTGAAGCAAAATTTAGTGTCGTCCACAAGTATCCAGCATTAAGCATAAGCTCGCAATATGTTTCTTAACCAGCCCGAATACAGTCCAATCATCAAGATATACCTCTAAGAACTTGTGTATAAACTCCTTGTATGTAGCTACCATAACACGTGAGAATATTGCCGCCATGTTCTTTAGTCCAAAGGGCATCAACGTATACTGAAAGCAGCCCCATTCGGTAGAAAACGTTGTTTTACTCCTATCCTCCAACACAATCTTGATCTGGTGGTACCCCAAGAAGCTGTTCGTAAAGGAGTAGGCTTCTTGTCCTCCCACATTTTCCAGTACCTCGTCTATAAATGGTGTTAGAAATGGATCGTTAACACATGCATCATTGAGTTTCCAAAGATCCACACAGATGTGAATTTCACCTTTCTATTTTTCTCCTGCACTACCATAGGACTTACCTAGTCAGACTCCTCCACTGGTTCAATTATTCCTACTACAAACATATTGTCCAATTCTTCACGAACCTTCGCTTTGTATTTTGGATTCAACCAGTAAGGCTGCTACTTAATTGGCTTTGCATCCAGTTTCAAGGATATCTTCATCATTCCCAGGTCACTGTGGATCCCTTTTAATTCTGTGATTTTAGTCGGGAATAAATCTTGATACTCTCGAAGCATTTCAATGACCTTTTCCACTGTGGCATCATCCCAATAGTCTCCAAGCGTTGCATACTTCAACACTTCCTCCATTCCGATGTTTGCTTGTTTCTTTTTCAGTGGCGGTGATGTTTGGATCCTCGATTGCTGGTCTGCGAACCTCATGACTCCTCTCTGTTCCCAGAATATTGATGTTTCTAAGGTCGTCCTCATCATTTGCTACCTGCACATTGTAACATTCCAGGGCCTGGCTCAACTGTCGCAACCAATCTAGCTACACGATTTCTTCTGGTTCCATTGGTATTTTGAAAATAACAGCCTTCACCACCTGCAACACGTCGCCCATAGTATCCATCCATTGATATTCAAAGAGGAACGTTAACAAAAAATCTTCGCGCAAGATATCCCATTTTCCTGTACTGTTTCAGAGCTTTGTTTCATTATACCAGTTCCTTGGAATGACATCCAGGGTATGATAAAATAAGTGTACCCACTCCGGTTGAGGCTCTTCTCCATAGGTGATCCAAATTGGATCTATAAAAGACTGTCAAAGAACCATGATTGTATCAGGTTGGACAAATCTCTAAGAATTCAAAACCGTGATCAAAAACACCCCTGAACCAGTGGCAATGGTAGCCAGTGTGGAACAACGAGGACCTCGGTCAAAGTTCCCTAACCGAGGCCCATGGAGACTGCACAGGAGGTCAAAATAGCCCCTGGGAGCCCTAGATCGAGAAAAGGAGGTGGATTTTGATGCGCGATTAGCACTTAGTGCTAATCGAGCATCACTGGGAAAATAGGGCTGAAATGGGGGAAGCTCGAGCACTCGAATGCATGGTGAACTGGAGAACCGCGGGTGGAAAAGGAAAAAACCGCTAAAAGTGCAAAGGCAGGACTCGCACTCTGGAAACCGATGGTATTGATTGAGGTGCCCTCAAACGGTAAGCGGTTTTGGATGGAGCGGAGTGATCCCACTCAACGATTGACGCATGGCAAGCGGAGGTGAGAGAAAACCATTGTTGATCATGTGTTATCGGTCAAGCAAGTCAACTGTGCGGGACGTGCGTATGATGTTGGATCTGGGGGACCCAGATCGGACGGCTGAGATCGCTCCCGATCGGGGAAGTGAAATCGACAAAGGAATATGGCGCGATTTGTAAATATTTGGAATCCATTTGACCACCATGGTGGAGGAAAGACTTCATCCATGATGTAACCGAAGAAACGAACCGACGAAGCAGGCTGGCGCCATTTAGAGGAGGACAAGTGGCCACTCCCTGAGCATTCTTGATGACGTTGAACAAGGAACTCCAAGTGTAGCTGCAGAAGGTGAATCGATAGAGGCAGAAGAGGAACCAAACAGGCATGAGTTTGAATGGCTTCAAATCCATGAACAGAGTCAAAATACATAGTCAAGTCGAAGAACAGTCCAAGAGACGAAAAAAAGAAGACAGAGAGACCAGAATCCCAAGAGGAGGACGGAATACACAGAGAAGGAAGACAGTGAAGCAAAAGTAGAAAGAGACAAAGGGCCAAGCTAACCAGAGGCAGCATCGAGCACCAGAGCTTGAGAGATTCAAGCCATCCCATAGAGGAATCTGTCCTGACTTGGCACCACATTTGGCTCTTTCCACTGTAGACCAGAAGGTCACAGAGTTGGTAGGAAGAAGAATTTTGTGTACTCCAGTGGCTTGGGGAATCCAAGAACCACCCTGCCAAGAAAAACCTGCTTCATGATAACTCACATTGAGTCCCTGTATTGTAATTCTCTACTTAAAGGCACAATAAAACAAGGCCACCACTGAAAGCTGGACCAGAGATGTAGCCCTAGAGAATAGGGTGAACTCCTTATTAAAAATTCTTGTGTCTTTGTGTTTGATTACTGTATTTCTCTGTTGTCTTTCATTTATTGTCTGTGTATTGGCAATGTGATCGATCTGTTGCTTAAATAACATAGACACACACCAACACATGAGTCTGTACTACCTTTAAACAATAAATCTTTAATTGATGTCACTCATAGGGTGATTATCAGATCAAGTGGTATCTGAGCTCTAGGATGTAAGGTTAGACGAGCTTGTGTTGGTTTAGCTGTGAATGTTCACAAGACCAGAGCTCAAATTAGGAGAAGGAGAGTTGGTCGAAACTAATCCTGAAATTGGGAGAGTCTATCCTTGAAAGACAATGTCAGAGGAAGGTTCTATGGGGCCAGACCCTCAATTCATGGAGAGTTTCCTAGCTATAAAGTCTATGGTAGAAGAAATGTATAGGGAATTTAGAAAGCATAAGGATGAAGATTCATCAGGTTCTAAACAAGATAATTAAGAAGATGAGTCTCATTCCCATGACCACTCAAAAGGAAAAGGGAAAGAGGAAATATTTCTCACACCTCCTAATAGCCTTGTGCATAATACGAAAGCATCTTTGATTAAGTTAGATGTTAAATTTGATTTGCATATATATGATGGAGAGCTAAATGCTGAAACATTGGACAATTGGATTAGACAAATTGATGTGTATTGCAGAGTGTAGAACATCAACTCAGACAAGAGTAAAATTTAGCTGGCAAGCCTATGCCTAGGAGGCACTGCCTTGGTTTTGTGGGAAGGCGGAACCCAAGCTGATATGAAAATGCATGGTAAGACCATCTCTGTCTAGATTGAATTTGTTGCTGCAATCAAGAAGTAGTTATATCCATTGGCCTACATGCAACAAGCCATGATGAGTTGGTAAACTCTTCGACAGTTGAAAGGGAAAAGTGTGCAAGGGTATACTCAAGAATTAAAAAAGAGAGCACTGATGTTGGGTATCTCATTAGACTCACCAGAAACTCTTTTGAAGTACATTGGTGGTCTACACAGCTACATGAGGCATACCATCCTCATGTTTAATCCCACTATTATAGATGAGGTATCTGTACAAGCTACTCATCTAGAAGCTAGAGGAAAGAATGAAAATCCAGAAGGTGGGGGACCATCCCAACCCACTGTAAGCAAGAGCAAGGAGAAAACAAAGCAGAAGTGGAAAGCAAGGAAGGCTAACACTGCACAAAAAGGCAAAGCTTCATGCACTCACTATAAAAAGGAGGGGCATGATGATGAGCACTGTTGGATTCTGCATCCAGAGCTAAGACCTAAGAATTCTGAGGGCAAGAAGAAGAAGGTTGTTGTAGCTATTCAGAAAGATTTGGGGTCAGACTCGGGAGATGAAACAATAATTGCAGACATAGGTATAAAAAGTAAGAATTCTGAAGCATCTACTAGTAATTCTGCTCAAACTATTGTTGATGAAGAACATGAGAGAAAAATACATGAACTTTTCCATATTCGAGTTATTTCCAAACATCAAAAGGTTGATACTTTGTTTGATAATGGCTCACAAATAAATTTTATTTCTGAAGAAATTGTAAAGAAATTGGGATTAGCAACTACACCTCACAAGAAACCATACCCATTAGGATGGTTGAATGATAAAGCACAACTACAAGGGACTAGACAGTGCAAACTCAAGTTTTATTTTGGGTCAATATTTGTAGATGAGGTTGAGTTAGACATAATTCCTTTGGATATATGTGGAATTGTTTTAGGAAGTCCTTACTTCTATGATAGAAAGGCTATTTCCTATAGAGCTGAGAACAAGTATCTACTTGTTAACTATGGAATCAAATGCTTTGTAAGAGCTCACAAGCTCAAGAATAATTATACTCTCATAAATTATAGGTAGATGAAAAGAATGATAAATGCATGCAAACAATTCTTACTAATGGTTGTAAAGGAAAAGAGACCTGATAAAACCAATGCATTTGAGGGTTGTAATGCTCAGCAGCAAGCTGATATAGAAAACATTGTTTCAGAGTATGATGTCCTATTTTAGGAACCTAAAGGTCTACCACCCAAAAAGGAAATAGTACATGATATTATTTTGCAGCAAGATGTTCCAGTGCCTAACATCGGGATGTACAGGTTGTCTGCTTTAGAGAATGATGAAATTAAGAAGCAGGTGCAGGAGTTGCTCGAGAAGGGATTCATCAGGCCTAGCACATCACCATGTGGGTCACCAATCGTTTTGGTGAGAAAGAAAGATGGCTCGTGGAGAATGTGCATTGACTACCGAGCACTGAATAAGATAACAATAAAAAAAAATTATCCCCTTCCTTGCATAGATGATCTTTTAGATCAATTGAAGGAAGTTGTTTATTTCACGAAGCTGGATTTGCACATTGGATACCATCAGGTCAGAGTTGCAGAGCAAGATGCATGGAAGACTACTTTCAAAACAAACAACAAGCATAAAAAAGCCTTCGACACCTTGAAAGAAAAGACCAGTACAACACCTGTATTAGCACTGCCTGATCTACAAAGACCATTTGAAATCCAAACAGATGCCAGTGACTATGCCATGGGAGCAGTGTTGACACAGCATGGTAAACCCATATGTTATCATTCTGAGACTTTTATCCTGCAGTAGTTAACTATCCTACATATGATAAAGAATTGTATGCATTAGTTCAGAGTGTGAAAAAGTGGAAACATTACTTAATGGGCAAAGAGACAGTAATACATACTAATCATCAACCACTTCAATACCTACACTCCCAAACTAAGTTGAAACAATCAAGGCATTATAGATGGATGGGTTTTCTACAATAGTTTCATCTAGTCATGAGATATAAAAAGGGCATACACAACAAAGTTGCAGACATGTTATCTAGACCCATTATAAATGCATCTGCTATACTTAAGCATAATTCAGTACTACATGAAATTTACATTGAACAATATTCTCAAGATATATACTTTAAATATGTATATGCAACTTTGAGTCAAGGCAAAAGAGTAGAAGAATTGGTCTATCATGTGAAGGACCGACTCTTATATCATTGTGGGAGAATCTGCATTCCACAAACCGAGAGAGTAAAGATAATTAGGGAGGCACACACTTCTCTGATATCAGGTCACTTTAGGGTAAGTAAAATAGTTGCACAGCTGCAAAGATTTTGTTATTGGCCGAAAATGAATGAGACAGTTTCTAGATATGTAAGAGGGTGTACTATGTGTGCTAAAATCAAGCCCAACAATAGAAAACTAGGCTTGTACACTACTTTACCAGTTCCTTCTCACCCTTGGGAAAGTGTTTCCATGGATTTTGTTGGAGGACTGCCCAAATCTAGGAAAGGTCATGATTATCTATATGTGGTTGTGGATAGGTTTAGCAAAATGTGTATTTTGATACCTTGTAATAAACAGATTACTGCTGAAAAAACTGAAATATTAATCTTTGAGCATTTATGGGTTCATTTTGGATTACCCACTTCTATTGTATCTGATCGAGACACCCGATTTGTGGGGAAGTTTTGGTTAAGTTTGTGGGAACTAATGGACACCCAAATGAAGAAAGCACAACTTTTCATCCACAAACCGATGGCCAAACAGAAGTAGTTAACATGACAATGATCCAGTTACTCAGGGGATATTGGAGCAACCATCCTAAGCTTTGGGATGAATAGTTCTATTATGTGTAGCATGCTTACCATAAAGCCAAACACTCTTCTACACAGATATCTCCTTTTGAGACCTGTTTTTTTTTTATACCAAGGCCACCTTTGGATTTTGTCTTTGGTAAAGATACCATGGTTGATGGACACAGTGATGTGGACAAGGCAACTAGGTTCATTGAATAGACCCAGGAGATCCACCAGGCAGTACAGGAATAGCTAAAAAAGAGCCAAGCCAAATACAAGGCTAGGCATGACAAGCATCAGATGGAGCATAATTTTCAAGTTGGAGACTAGGTCTGGCTGTATATCAGCAAGGATAGGATGCAAGGTGAAGGTAAAAAGCTAAAGCCTATCAGGTATGGACCTTTTAGGATACTTGAGAAGATTGGTTAAAATGATTTTCACCTTGATCTACTAGCTTACATGCACATCTACTCAGTCGTAAATGCAGATTGCTTGAGATTGTTTGAACCTTCAATGATTGAGGATCCTGAAGAGGAAAGTTAATTGCCTTCTATTGATGACCTGCTACCTAAATATCTTAATGAATTGTAGGAAGACACAGTCTTGGACAGGAAGGTGAGGATGATGTGCAGAGCATATGTTGAGTACCTCAGAATTGGACTCAAAGGTTCGAAGTCAAGCAGTGCAAAGTGGATTGAGATTAGACAAGTGAGACAACAGTATCCTCACTTAGTCGATGCTTGAAAGAAAACCAACTTTTGGTGGTCCAAAAGCTTTTCAATGGGAAGGTCTTGATTCAAATTAGATCTATAAAATACTGTCAAAGAACCATGACTGTATTAGGTTAGGAAAAATCTCTAAGAATTTAGAACCATGATAAAAAACACCCCTGAACCAGTGGCAATGGCAGCCAGCGTCAAATGACGAGGACCTCAGTCAAAGCGTATTGAGCGAGGCCCATGGAGACTTCGTAGGAGGTAAAAATAGCCCCTGGGAGCCCCGAATCGGGAAAAGGAGGTGGATTTTGATGCGTGATTAGTGCTTAGTGCTAATCGCGCATCGCTGGGCAAACAGGGCCGAAATGGGGGAAGCCTGAGCACTCAGATGCATGGCGAGCTAGAGAACTGCGGATGCAAAAGGAAAAAAGCGCTAAACATGCAAAGGCAGGACCCGTGCTCTAGAAACCAGTGGTATTGATCATGGTTCCCTCAAACGATAAGCGGTTTTGGATGGAAGCGGAGTGATCCCACTAAATGATCGATGCATGGCAAGCAGAGGTGAGAGAAAACCGCCATTGATCACGCATTATTGGTCGAGCAAGTCAACCGTGTAGGACGTGTGTATGACTTTGGATCTGGGGGACCTAGATGGGATGGTTGAGATCACACTTGATGGGGGAAGTGGAATCGACAAAGGAATACGCCGTGATTTGTAAATATTTGGACTTCATTTCATTGCCATGGTGGATGAAAGACTTCATCCACAACGTAACTGAAGAAACGAACTAACGAAGTAGGCTGGCACCATTTAGAGGAGGACAAGTGGCCACTCCCTAAGCGTTCATGATGACGCCAAAAAGGGAACTCCAAGCGTAGTTGCAGAAGGTGAATTGACAGAGGCGAAAGAGGAGCCAAACATGCATGAGTTGGAATGGCTTCAAAGCCATGAACAAAGTCAAAATACATAGTCAAGTCGGAGAACAGTCTGATAGACGAAAAAAGAAGACAGAGAGACCAGAATCCCGCGAGGAGGATGGAATACACAGAGAAAGAAGATAGTGAAGCAAAAGCAGAAAGAGACAGAGGGCCGAGCTGACCAGAGGCAGCATCAAGCACCAAAGCTTGAGAGATTCAAGCCATCCCATAGAGGAATCTGTCTGAACTGAGCACCACATTTGGCTCTTTCCACTATAGACCAGAAGGTCATAGAGATGGTAGGAAGAAGAAGTCTATGTACTCCAGTGGCTTGGGGAGTCCTTGTATTGTAATTCTCTGCTTAAAGGCATAATAAAACAAGGCCACCACTGAAAGCTGGACCGGAGATGTAGCCCTGGAGAATAGGGTAAACTCCTTATTAAAAATACTTATGTCCTTGTGTTTGCTTACTGAATTTCTCTGTTATCTTTCCATTTATTGTCTGTGTATTGGCAATCTGATTGATCCGTTGCTTAAATAACATAGACACACACCAGCACATGGGTTTGTAATACCTTTAAACAATAAATCTTTAACTGATGTTACTCATAGGGTGATTATCAGATCAATAGGCTTGGATCCATCGAGTAAGGCGCATGCACAAGTCATCACGTCCATCGTATTTCTTAGTTATTCGTAGTTCTGATTTCCCAAATCTTATCTGCATCATGCGCCTGTAGCCCCGCCAATCATCGAAGGTTCCCTCATGTGTGCCCCACCAATGCACAAGCGTCACACGCAATGCCCATCTCATCACATCAAACAGTTGGTGCTCGGGAACCGCGCTTTCAAATTTGGTCAGGAATTCATCTACTGTTGTCAGCCCATCATACATCGGCAGTTCGTGATCCTGAGCTCTGACGCAATACAACAACTTAGTCATCATATTGCAGTTAAACGTAGTTTCTCCATTGAATTGATTATGCCACCGCTTATCTTCCTCATCTGAATCTTCGGTACAGGACTCTACATGCCTCTACAATATTCTTCCTTTCACAGTCAGATTGACCGAATCTTGATTTTGTGGAGTAATTTTGTAGATACAATCTAATTCATCATCACTTCTTTTGTCACGCATAGGTTCAGTGTAACGCGGTCCTTCAGCCGCGTATAGCAGAATGACTACACAGACTGACTTCTTCTCAAATATCATTTTCCGCTTCTTTAAATTAATAACCCCATTCATATCGGTGGCCCAATATATCCATAACAATGCAGGGTAAGGGCTATTCTCATCCATGATTTCTATTATCTCAAAGTCCATTTGAGTGCTCGCACCTTCTATATCTACTGTAATTCCTTGCAATCTTCCCATGGGCAGGATCTTCTGCTGGTACGCCATCTGCAATTGAATAGGAGACCGTTGTAGGGTGGGCTTGCCCATGCGCTCCCAGCTCTGTTTAGGTAATACATTTGCATCTGAGCCCAAGTCCAGAATTATCTGATCCATCTCATAGTCACCAATCTATGCCATTAATTTCATTTCTCGTCCCATCCGCGACACATGTTTTCCCAATTTTTGGACCACGCAAGGTTCACCCGACCCTGTGCACCTAGTTATCAATTCTTGTAATCCTTTAACTACCCTATTGTCATGAAGCAATTTCATGCATGTCTCTAAAAAGTTATTTAGCATTGAGGGATCCCTCTCCGACTCGGATTGATCCTTACTAACTGGGGTAGAGACCTCTGTGAATCTCTTCCTAGCTTCCAGATCTGTCTCCTTGCGAACCCCGACATCGTCCTTGGTTACTTTCCTCTTATCCTCCCTTGTAGCTGTGCCACTTCTGAGCACCATGTTTATGATGGGGTCTTCCTTACGTGGTTCTTCCCTCATCATTTGGACATTTTACATCATTGTAGGTTGCACTGCCCTCTTCTCATGTATTTGTGCTATCAATGTGGGGCAATCTATCATTTCATGATCGAACTGCTCGCAGTAAGGGCACGATATTCTGGTCGAGTTGGTACAGTCCGACGCATAGTGTCCTAGTCCTCCACAATTGTAACAAATTAGCTACTCGCGACCCCTTCATGGCCCCATTCCTCCACGTCCTCGTCCATGTCCCTGGAACCCACCGTGCGCTATCACCGCGGTTGGATCCTAACCTCGTGCTTCGGTCTGCATTCTGTAGGCTAGTGACGAGTCCATCAATAATTGATAACTACGGTAGTCTCGCTCCTTGTGGCCCACCGATCTGCAGAAGTTGCAAAATAGCTGCTGGGGGGTCTAGTTAAATGCTGACAGTAGATGACAGTTGTCTATGTTGTGCTTTCCTCCCACCTAATAGATTATGCACCAGAGTGAGGCTGCCATGCTTGGCCCTGTTTATGTCTCTGGTCGCAACGGTGTTGGTCCCCCCATTGCCACATAGTTCTTAAAGACCGGATAGTGATCCTTATCGTGAACCTAGCTTCTACACTTTATACACCACACTTCCTCCCATGCTTCTGGGCAGGGTGCCTTTTTTTGTTTTAAATTATACATTTCTAAACATAGGTTTTGTATTTGTGCGTGGATTTGTTGAACTCCCAATCCCGGATCTTGTATTGGAGTTTCATGCAACCTCATCGCTGTCTCTAATCGTTTAGCCTAGGTTAAGATATTTTGTTGTGACAACATCATCCTCAGATGTGGTGTCAATGACGCTACAAACCATGCGCAATGTTTCACATCTGACAGCGTCATGTTTGCCATGCGGATTTACTTTTCAATCTCTGATCTAGATCCCACAGAGTTTCACCATGCATCATCGTGATCTCCTTGAACCCTATGATCAACTACATTTCTGATTTTGGCCATCTAAATTCTTTTTTTAATTCAGCCTGGATCTTCATTGTTCCCAGATTCGGGTGATCGCTTGAGTTCTTTATATACCATGTCAGCACGTGGTCCTGCAACACTCTAACTAGGGTAGCCTTTTTAATGTTATCATCCATACCTCCGTGCACTTCCCATACTTCCCTTACCACGAACCAATTTTTTTTTGGATCTTCGCTTCCTACTCCTTTGAATACCAGCAACTGGATCACGCTCGTCATGTTTAACCTCTGGTTTGTGCATCGGTGTACTAGGACTTGCTATGAACTCGTACCGCTCCTGATCTAATCAATCCTCATAGTCTTTCTTGGTAGGGTTCTAGTGTTCTGACATCAGACATCCCTTAGGCAGATCCTGGTCCCAACAATGGAACCATTTATTGGCTTATTGGGGCCCGACACAATTTCAAAAGAGTTATTTAGCCAAACAAATCCCGTAGATACCGGCCCTTTCGGTAACAACCCGCGGAGCGCGGACTGAGGTCTCACCCAAGGTAGTAGGAGGGGGTGTTGGAACTGTTAGCACTCAAATCTACCTTAGGCTGAAATAAGGTAAAACTCAAGGCTACATCAAACCACACTCAGCCTCGTAGCTAGCCCTACGAGGACAGGAGAGGGCTCTCTCC